>APFE030761779.1:0-29328 GCA_000404065.3 Pinus taeda | reverse complement strand
CACCCAGTGTTCAATTTGGACCGCCTTCGGCCATACTTTCCACCATTACTAGACACATCCGACATTGCAGAACAACTCACACCCCCAGAGTTAAATCCAGATTGCATGGAACAAGCTGCAAC
The DNA here is from genome assembly GCA_000404065.3 of Pinus taeda. Lineage (NCBI taxonomy): Eukaryota > Viridiplantae > Streptophyta > Pinopsida > Pinales > Pinaceae > Pinus > Pinus taeda. The sequence continues at coordinate 29,206 of APFE030761779.1, read as the reverse complement.
TGATCGGATCATGGACACACAGATTAGGCACACTCACCAGCACAATATCCAACTGTATTGAGTTGTCAAAGAGGGCCAACTCCTTCACCAGGGAAAGTGGCTCACCAGGGACCAAGTTCAGCAAAAGTTTCCTCATCTCATGGAGGAACTCAATGCAATGGGGACCATTGCTACCTAAGGGGGAAGGAATGATTCAGGTGGATATTGGTGGCCACCCGCCAAGTCCACTTGGACCCCATCATTGTTTTTTTTAACGTTTCAGTTTCCTTAATTGTAGCACAGTGTACTATTTTTAGCAGTTTTTTGGGTCCTGAACTTTCAGATCCATTTTGAGACCTTAAACGACGTCTTTTGGGAAACGAGGAGCAACATGGTTCCACGAACCGACGTTGCTCTTCCCAGAGTTTTAGTTCTTGGATAGATCTTTCTAACGAGATATTTTTCGTGTCAAATGGAGATCGTATGCCAAAGTTACGACCCCGGGAAGTTGATGTACCAATTTACCCAAACGGAGCTCACAGTTTGGCGTTTCATCTTCTAGGGTTAGGGTTTTTGATGTTTAGGGTTTTCCATTGTTTCTCAACAATAAATAGGCCTTCGAGCCTCATTGTAACACAGTTCAGAGGCATGTAGCCGCCACATCTCTTCTCAGAGATAAGCTACCATCGCCCTAGATGGTTTATTTCCATTTCTGTTTGTAAGCATATTCAGTATTTTACATTAATGAAATGAAGTATTGTTTCCGCTGCTTCTCTGTGTTTATGGTTATCTCTGTAATTTGCTGCGTTCCTGTTTAAATCCGGATCATCTAGGTACGACACATGGACTCAATCTTTCTCTTATTAGTCCTTTGTCCAACAATTCTTGGACTTGCTTCCTCACTTCTTCATTCTCGTTGGGTGTCATTCGATATGCAACCTTGTTTGGAAGACTTGCTCTCGGTATAAAGTCTATGTGATCACTAATGCTTCTTTTGGGTGGCAACTCACTTGGCGATTCATCAACTACAATATCATGAAACTCATGCAACAACTCCTGAACTTCAAGAGATAAATTTACAATTTCGGTGCGCAGAAGTACTACCTTTGGTTTGCAAAACACTGCATAGCTTATCTCTTCTTCTTCCATTTGTTGTAGAAATTCCTTTCCACTAAGTAGTAGTGATTTTGCGCTGCTTGTTTCAGCTGTACCTACCTCTTTCAATGGTACAAGAGTGTGCTTGATGCCATCCTTTTCGAACTTATAACAATTGCTCTCTCCGTCATGTGTCACCTTCCTATCAAATTGCCATGGGCGACCCAAAAGAATGTGACAAGCATCCATTGGCAGTACGTCACAGAGCACCTTGTCTTTATACCTGCCTATCTAAAACTCAACTTCACTTTGCTCATGCACCAACAATTGGTGTCCTTTTTGCAACCACGATACCTTATAAGGTGTGGGGTGCTTAATCTTTTTCAATCCCAATTCTTCCACTTTTTCTTGGGAAACTAGATTGTCTGTACTTCCATTGTCAATCACCAATTTGCAGCATTTGCCTTTTGCCTTACACATTGTCTTGAATAAGGATTTCCTTTGGACTGGTTCAACAGTCTCCTTTGCTGGTTTTAAAAGGACTTTGTGCATCATCAACACCTCTCCAATCTCTGGCACATTCTCTACCTCAGGTACTTGTGCCTCTACTACTTCGGTTTGAGCTATGTATGCACCTCGCTGTCCCGTATTGTCATTCTCAGGACATTCAAAATATCGGTGACCCAATTTGTTACATTTGTAACACCGGTAGTTAGTCTCTCTGCCTCTTCCTCTACCTCTACCTCTTTGGTAAGGTCTTCCTCCTCTACTGCCACCTTCTTTCTCTGACTGCCTTTGCTGATTTGAGTTGCCTTCATCATTCTTTTGTGCATGAAACTTTCCTCTTCCATTTGTCTGTCCTTTCCCTTTGGAAAAACCACGTCCTCTGCTAGAGCTTTGCTTCCTAGCTATCTTCTCTTCTGCCTTCAAAGCGCACTAGTATGCTTCCTATATTGTCCTTGGAGAAAGTATGCTGATTTCATCTTGAATATCTAGCCTCAAACCATTGATATACCTTGCTGTCTTTTTCGGGGTATCTTCTATATAGCCTGCTCTTAAATTCACCTTGTAAAATTCTTCGGTGTATTCTCTCACTGTCATTATCTTTTGTTTACGATTTTGCATCTGTTTGTAAAGAGTTAGCTAGTAATCCTTTGGCAAGACCTTACTCTTCATCTTTGCCACCATTGTATCCCAGCTCTTGATCAATGGTTTGTCCTTATTCCTTCTTTCAGCTTGTACATTGTCCCACCATAGAGCAGCATGGCTTTTCAACCTTGTCACAACAAACTTGACTCCCTTATCCTCATCGATTTCCTTGTACTCAAAATACTTGTCCATCTCACTGATCCAATCTAGTACATTCTTATCTTTCAAACTGCCATCATAAATAGAGATTTCAGGCTTTGGCCTTGAACTTGAGCCCAATACTACTCTCAAAAACTTAACCTCAACAGCTTCTTCAACAGGGGCTGCTCCTTCTTCTTCAAGTTCCTCTTCGGCCTCACTAACATCTCCACCTTTAGGATCTCGTTGTCTCCCTAGTTCCATGGCTTCTAACTAAATTTGCAGTCTCCTTATCTCTTCCAGGACTTCTGCATTTCCCGCGGGTCTGCCTCGTCGACCTTGTGCCCTTCTTACATGCCTATTCATCTCTCTATACTATAGATACCAACAACGTTAAGGCTCTGATACCACAAATTAATGGCTGCTATCTCAGCAAATCATAGTGTTGTTACAAGATGAACAAAAAATCTTTGCTCTCACAACAAACTACAGTGTTGTTACACGCTCTCTCAGCAAACTACAATGTTGCGAAAATCGTTATCGGGAGTAAATCAGCGAGGGGAAAAAATTGGAAAAAATCGTAAAAATCAGGATAAATTGGCAAAAAATCGGAAAAATTAAAATTAAAAATAAAAATTAAAAAGTAAGATTTTTTCCCAAGAAATCGCGATTAAATCTTGATTTTTTCAAAATGAAAAAATCATTGTATTAATCGCGCGATATTATCGGGAAAATGAAAAAATCGCGATTTTTTGATATTATTGTGATAAAATCGCGATTTTCGCAACACTAGCTGTTACAAAGTCTCACAACAAACTACAGTGCTATTACAAGCTCTCTCAGCAGACTATAGGCTGTTACAGACTTTCACAACAAACTACATTGCTGTTACAGACTCTCATAGCAAACTATAGTGCTATTACAGGCTCTCTTAGCAGACTATAGTGTTGTTACAGACTCTCACAACAAACTATAGTGCTGTTACAGAAGGAACAACAAATTTTTTTTTTTCAGCCACACAGTCTGTAAAAACACAGTTTAAAGATCCCTTTGTAACTCCCAAAAGAAGGATCTTTTTGTGAAATCGCTCATGGGTTACCAAAAAGACCCTGCTATGCACAAAACCCAGATGCCAAAATTTCAAAATTCATCTTCCTTTGATCAGAAATTGACACGCAAAATTGGTGACGGTTTTCCTTTACGAATTTTCTTTCTTCTGTTTGCTTGATACAGAGTGCTTTGTATTCTCGAATCTGAAATGTAAAATGACTCTTTACAATACACAATCTTGGATGCAAAAGCACTGGATTAAAATGTTAACTGAAATATGATTCTCCAGGTTTTCATTTAAATGCAAATAATAGAGAAAATACAGTGCAAGAATTCCTCATTCAACACAACAATATAAAGACCAAATCAATTTCAATCTCTAGATATTAATATTATGGTTCATAAACCTCACAAACACATATGCAAATAACTGTCTCACACACTTACAGATTCGATTTGCTGATACAAAAAATCACTGGTCTAAGAAATGTTGTTCAATTAACTTCAATCTCACACCAAAATTTCAGCACCCAAAAATGTTCCTCCTCTCTCCTTCAAAACTAAAATTCCACTGCCCAAGAAATGAGTTCATGGATGTGAACCAATTTCCCTTAGTTGTAACTACCTACTAACTATAAAATCATTTTTTAAACTAGATATTCCTAACTAATCTTAACTGAATATCAAAAACATTTTCAAAAATAAACTTTAAAATGTTCTAGCCTTAACATGTGATCAATCCATTACATTGCTAGGCTCTTGGTCTGACTTTAATAACTTATCATTTTTATGTGCTCGGCCTAATGCACCTACATCATGAGCATATCCTTTTGTTGACCTTGATTGCATTGTAGTACATGCCTTCGAGCATGGTGAAAGAGATTCTTTCATGCTTGCTTATGTCATATAACTATTCCCATGACTTCAACAATACAAATATGATAACATGACATAACTTTGATGCATACATACCTCATCTTGATTCTCCTTTGATCATCTTGAATTTATTTGATTGTTCATGGTGTGGCCCTTCTTGCTTCATCTTAGCTTGCCTGCACATCATCCTTTTCTTGAATCCCAAGAATGGGACTTCCCATTGAGACATCTTCTTCTAATTCATGAATCTTCTTTTGGAGATTCCATTTGAGGATCTTGAAGGCCCTTATTCTGCACATGTTTCTTTCTTTTGATGATGGAGGCCTTCTAAGATCTTGATCATGATCAATTTTCCTTTCATAGTGGATGAGGTCCTATACTAGGTATGTTCTTTCTATATGAATACCTTGAGCTATATCTACCATGCTCCTATTTTCTAGAAGATATATTTTTAACGATGCATCCTATTATACTCCTACATGCTCCTACACTACTCAAAACTTCTAAAGAAGACTTAAGCAACGAGGTTGACTTAGTCATAGTAGAGATCCGGAGGATCTTCCTTCTTTTGCTTCTTGTCTTGTTTTATTTCTTGAGTCATAGGAGCTTCTTCCCTTTTTCTCTTTTTGTTGTTGTCCTTATTAAGTTTAGGACAATTCCTTTTGTAGTGCCCATATTCTTGACATCCAAAACATTGGATTTTGGACATGTCATTGTTGTTTGTTCTTCGTGGACCAAATTTGCCAAATTGTTTCCTCTCTCTTGGCCATGGTAGCAAATGCTTGCTACTTTGATCCCACATCTTATTTTGCTCTAAGTCTTGTTTCCTCTGCCTTGCATAGAGACCACATTTCACTGAGTGTGGTAGCTTCCTTCTTGGCATATATGCATAATGTGAAGTTGCCCAATCCTCAGGTAGAGCATTGAGTACTACCTTTGTCATTTCTTTGTCATACATGACTCCCCAAGCTCTTGAAGTTGATCTCTCATCTCAGAGATCTCCATGAAGTAGGGAGCTATTCCTTCCTTTGATATCTTCATCTTGTACAATTCATTTGTTAGAGATATCATTTCTCCAGCTATGGTTACCGAGAATAGCTCTATTAGCTTATCATAATTTGTTATAGATTTGATCCCAGAGATATATGATACTAGAAATAAATCCAAGAAAGAACAAGATATGAATATAGATAGAAATGATTCACTTTATTGATCAAACCCTTAAGGTAGGGCAACACCATACATTCACTCCTTAAGGAAGGAGAACACTCCATAAGCCATATGCCTGTTCATATTCCTTGACATCTCTTAATGTGGAGTCTCTAGCCTCTATATAGGCCTCATACATACAATACCATGGGTCAATATTATGGTTCCCTCAATACCATCTATCTAATACCATGGGCCCATTACATTATTACTAACTACTTGTGGTCCCTTACATGATACGGGTTAACCACCTTATTTATTACTATGGCCCATCCCATTATTACATTATTCCCTTGGGTACTTCCCTTTGTACCCCATATTATCCCCCCTAGGTATATAATACTCCACTCCCCTTAACATGTTTCGTCCCCGAAACATGGGAAGAACACAAATAATAATATCTACTCAAGAGAGTAGTCCACTGGTACCATGCATGTGCATCTAGCCATCCAAGAGAAAGGTGAACCCTTGATCTCGCTGGTGCCTCGCTCGCTTGAGATGGAAGTTGACTATGGCAGCTCTTCTATGTTGATGTGTAGTAGGTGGATCTTCGCTCATCTCTATTTGTCATGTAGGGGTTGTTGTCCTTGTGGTTAATTGGTTGCCATCTTGCTGGTTGTTTTCGTGCGGGGTGATGTGGGTGATGATATGTTGAATTTTTAACCCACGGTGCCTTTTTCTTTAATTCACCCCTTAGTGGAGCTTGACTGTTATCTGGTGCATGTTGTGGTGCCTGCTATGGTGTCTTATCTTCCAATATTATTTCAACCACAGAGTCCTCATCTGATGTGTCAGCACCTGTAATGTTTTCTGCTTCAGCCTCTGTTTGTGTTTGATTGTCGACCATCAACTGCTCATAATCTAATGTGTAAGTGTCATTAGAGCTTTGTGATTCAGCCTCCATAGTCTCTGCTTGGGTCTTAATGGAAATATCCTGCAATGTAATTTTTTTATTATTTTTACACTAGAGCTTCAGGAATTTCTTCTGCACATTAATATTGATAGTACCCATGGATTCCATCCAAGGGTATCCCAAAACAACATCCATGTTATCCATATCTGAAGTATAAAAATCACCATGCCACACATACTTATCCATAGAAATCTTCAAATCCTTATACACTTGAACATCCTCATCATCCACCTGTGTGTTTTCAATGTGTTTTGTTGGAACTTGCAAGTTTTTTGCCAAATTAACATTGATAAAATTATGCTTGCAACTAGGATTTATAGAAACAATGATCCTCTCCTTCTAAATCAATCCATGAACCTACAATAAGGAGATACTAGCAGAAAATAACCTTTTAGTTTTCTTGGTTTCCTTCTTTCCTGTAAAAATAAAATCTTTGCGAAGTTGTGTGTCTATCTGTGTGAGCTTAGTAAGAGGACCCACAAGATTAGATTTACGGTCGAAGTGGTTATAAATAGATTTTGCGAACATATAGTTGTCTTTGGATGGCATTTTTGATGACACTGCCACCATTGCCATCTTTCATGGTCCAAGTATATGATTCCCACACTCAACTGAGTCGCATCATCCATGATGTAATTCAATCTAAAATATTTCCCCATTTGTGCTAGCCATCTAGTTGGATGAGAGCCATCAAATTTATAAAAGTCCCTCAAACTCTAATTTAGGCCCGCCATCACAAGAAAAATTTGGCGAAAATTTGAAATTGCCATAGTTCCGTAAATATTGCTCAGAATCCCTATTATGACCTATTTCCGAAAATGGAACAACCATTCTGCATCTGCTCATGTGATAGAAATCCTGATCTAGGCACTGGAATTTCAGATCTGCGGTGCAACTCTCCAGCCGTCACCAAAAATTCTGAAACAATGCTGATTTTAAATCAGCGATATCTCCCTTATCCAGACTCCAATTCGACTGTTTTTTTTTTTTGAAATTAGGTATTTTTTCACAAAGAATCCAGATCTGCAATTAGAATTTGCAGATTTTGCCCCAAAATGTACAGATCTACACCGCAAACTCGCTGCCCCGAAAAATGTCTACAACACCATTGGTTTTTAGATCAGCGATGTCTCCTTCATCCGGACTCCGATTCGGCTGATTTTGTTTTTGAAATCGCATATTTTTTCGCAAAGAATCCAGTCTGCAATTAGATTTTGCAGATTTTGCCCTAATAATAATTTTTAAGCTCCAGGTTTACAATAACCCATGGTAATACCAAGATCTTACAAGATTTTATAATTGAGTAAAATATTCACCATGCCTGGTGAGAGATTCGCCAAAAAGTTCTATATACATATTATATTATTGATAAAATCGCCTTCCATTTTTCCTATATACCATGGAGATTTGCCCATTTATTATACTTATAAATTTAGGGGGGGTTCTTAAAATTTTCCCTGGGCAACACCATACATTCACTCCTTAAGGAAGGAGAACACTCCACAAGCCATATGCCTGTTCATACAATATTCCTTGACATCTCTCAATGTGGAGTCTCTAGCCTCAATATAGGCCTCATACATACAATACCATGGGTCAATACCATGGTTCCCTCAATACCATCTATCTAGTACCGTGAGCCCATTACATTATTACTAACTGCTTGTGGTCTCTTAAATGATATGGGTTAACCACCTTATTTATTACTATGGCCCATCCCATTATTACATTATTTTCTTGGGTACCTCCCTTTGTACTCCATATTATCCCCCCTAAGTATATAACAATTTTCTTTTGATGTTTCAAATTTGGAGACATAAGGTATGAGAGAGTCTTTGATAGATTCTATCAGAATGCTTTGAGCTCTTGTCTCATCCTTATTGTTCTTGGCTAAGGCTTGAGTTTGTTCCTTAGCAGCGATAATAATATTTCCTTTGATATGTTCTAGAAGTTCATTCTCCTTGAAAAGTAGATCAGTGCTCTTCTTTCATGCAAGAAAGTTATTGGTACCTACTAATTTGTTGCTTTCCTTGCAATAAGACATTGATGTATATTCAGAAGGGGACATATACTTACTTGATAGATTTTGAAATGTAGTTGACTTCTTTTCTCCTTGAAGTCTTGTTAATTTTTGGGTATGTTCTATGCTTAGAGCAATTTACTTCAATTTTTCATATTAGCTCAATATTAATTTCAGATTAGCAATCACATTAGCATGATAGTAAAGTGCAGATAAAACCATAAACATCAGAAGACAAGCCAAGACAAGAGGACACAAGATGTGGCACTAGCCAAGGACAAACCCCAATGTGGGGAAACCCTTGACCAATTCTTTTTATATTCTTCAATAGTTCAACAGAGAGAGAGATAGTGCAAGTACATTTGAAGTCAATACTTGACTTGCCAAAATAGAAGATCAGACATCAGAGATCTTCACCATGAAGATGACACAATAGATCTGATGACAAGGGCAGAAGATATGCAGCAGATGATAGGTTTAGAACATCTCAACCAATTTCCCCAAAATACTGAACCTTCTATAAAACTCTTCCTCCTTTGCTGCTTCACTGATCATGTCAAGGCTGCTAATTTGGCAACTTGTGTATGCTGAAGCATATCTTGGCAAACCTGATCTCTGGTTAGGGCACAAGATCTGAGAGCTACTGCACCCTAAACATACTCCACACTCCACCTATTTACTGCGGATAGCCTTCACATTGATCTCCAACGATACGCTACCTTATAGGGTCTAAACGCAACACTTAAAGAGGCCTCCAACTGCTGGCTATGGCCTGCGGCTTAGCCCAACAGTTGACTGTAACTTTTGTCCCTTCATAGAGTGACCCAATCAGCCTTTAAACAACAATCTCAATCACCTCCTTATTGCGGATTCTCCTTCCCTTTAAATCGAGCTTAGGAACAATACTAACATGCCCAAACAACCTTGTTGTTAGCTACAACAATGTGACAATATCACAGATCCTCCACGCTGTAATATAATTACCCTTGATGCGGTTTAGATTCACTTTCCTTGCTGCGTCTAAGGGTCCTTGCATACTGTGATAAGGGCTCCTTTAACTATGACTTTCCTTCTTCATTTGCTGCTGATTATGGCCTCTCCAACTGCGGCCAAGATGACCTCCTTTAGGACTGTGACTAGGGTAGCATTAGCCCTACTTTGACAATGGATGTATCTCCTCCTTTACGACCGCGTTTAGGTCATCATTAGGGCTTCCTGAAACAATGGATTAAGGTCTCTTCTAGACATGCAGTTAGGGCTCTTTTAAGGCTTTCTTTGACAACGTTAAAGCCTCTCCTTGCTGCGTTATAGAAGCCTCTTTTAGGACAGTGAAGGAGCCTCTCTTCATTGTGATAAGACTCCTCCATGACTGCGGCTAGGGCATGCTTCATTGACTGCATTTTAGACTTCTCTTTGATAGCGTATGGAAACCCTCTCCTTGCTGCTAGAAGAGCCTCCTCTTGACTACATATAAAGCCCTCTTTGACTGCATAGAGCCTTTTTTGACTGCATCTAGGGCTAGGGCTAGATCTTCTCTAGGGTAGTGTATTCTCCTATAGATCTCTCCTACCACCAAAACCAAAACAAGTGGAAAGAGATCACAAGAGATGTGTGTCAAAATGACTTTAAGACCTCTTCTATTTATAATAAAATGTTGAGGACAAGTGGGGGTAATTTGATCGCTGGCTGACCTTGACCAATTGTCCAATAACACAAATAAATTCATATCTTCATGAATACATGTCGAAATCGGATGATCTTTAGATTAATCCTACACCTCTTGATGAGAGGAATCCAAGAAAAATATCAACTGCCATAAATAAGAAGACCCACATGGAGTTTGGCCCTAGTTTCCAATTTTAACACTCCCTCTCAACTAGGGAGAATTCCATCTGTTAATCCATTTGCCAGACTGTACTATCTCTACCATCAATGCAATGCCCTGCACTGCTCTGCTGAACTATGAAGAAGAAGTGATCTAGAATGTATCATACCATTGTCTACTGACCCGAAGTCAGTCCCATATAAAGAGAGTGTCTCATACCACTCTTACTGATCCGAAATCAGTTCCAAATAAAGAGAGTGTCTCATACCACTCTTACTGATCTGAAATCAATTCCAAATAAAGAGAGTGTCTCATACCACTCTTACTGATCTGAAATTAGTTCCAAATAAAGAACGTGTCTCATACCACTCTTACTGACCCGAAGTTAGTTCCAATTGATCCCAGAACAATATCATCTTATTAAAGGGAGTACGGTACTACACGATGCATCCATCAATAGTACTATGGTCCCTATCCTCATTTCCCTACTCATTGGCTAGATGAGAGGTACTTCCCATGAGTCCCATACTACATGGGTAGGATGTCTCAGTAGGAGAAGGATGAACCACTCATCCTGCCTACATGTCGCCTAGGGTATCTCAGGGAAGGTTGAACCACTCACACTATACACAACAAATCACTAGGGGAAGGCTGAACTAATCAACCTATGATTGTGTCTCAGCAAGAGAAGGATGAACCACTCATCCTGCCTACATAGCAGACCACTAGGGGAAGGCTGAACCACTCACCTTATGGTTTCTCATCGCTCCAAGAAGTACCCCCAAGCCTCCCAGAGTTTTGAGAGCTCAATGTCCATATCATACAGTTCCCTTAGGAGAGGGTCTCTCCACGACTCCAAGTTGCTTTCGGAAAGTCATGAATTTGACCTTGCCCAGGGGCTTCGTCAGAATATCGATGACCTGTGCATCATTCCCAATGTGTTGGAGCCTTCTTACTTCTCATTGTACCATATCCCAGATAAAGCGGTACCTGATGTTTATATGCTTGGAGCGATCATAGAGCATAGGATTCCTCAACAATCGAATCCCACTCTGGTTGTCACAGACGATCACGGTGGTATCCAACATGTGTCCAAACAGCTCACTGAAGAGCTTCTTCAACCAAACATATTTACATGAGGTCATACTCGCGGCTATGTATTTGTCCTCAGCGGTGCTCAAAGCAATCGACTTCTGCTTCCTGCTCATCCAAGATATCAAAGCAGAACCCAAAGAGAACCAGCACCCAGAAGTGCTCTTGCGATCCTCCACACTGCCTGTCCAGTGAGCATCAGAATAATCATGCAGCTTCACATTTCCGGTAGTGTATCTCAATCCATGAGAGATTGTGCCTCGAAGATATCTCAAAAGATTCTTGGCACCAATCCAGTGAGGCTCAACTTTATATGAGCTCAACATGCTAACTGCAAAACATATATTCGGACGAGAGTTCACTAAGAACATCAATTCTATTATGAGTTGATGAAACTCAAAGGCATTTTCCAAATCAGGTGTGGCAGCACTACCACATAACTTCTTAAAGTTAAGCTCCATCGGGGTAGTCACGGGCTTGCAGTCCACCATTCCAAACTCGGAATCCAACTCCCTCTTACTTTTGCAAATGAGAGGGTCTGTACCTATCAGAAAGAGGTCATCCTCATAAGGTACCAGTATGGGAGGTCTATCACCCACAACCTTAAAGCAATGTTTTGGATCGGCTTCACTCCTAGTGAATCTCAGCTTCATTAGATAGCTATCAATCCTCTCACACCAAGCCCGGGGTGCTTGCTTTAAATCATAGAGAGTTTTCTTCAACTTGCATACATGAGATTCTCGATCATGGATCTTAAATCCCTCGGGTTGTTCCACATCTGTGGTCTTGCTATTACATGAGGGGAATGGTTCCCTTGTAAGCTTTCCTTTGGTACATCTTGAACATGTACCTTCATGCTCTTCTTTGAATTCAGGCATGCCTGTCACCATCTGTCTGACATCAGGCAGGGCCTTACAATGAATATGGATAGACCTCTGGTGCCATTGAAGAGATGAGTCACACGACATGGTCCCCAATGGACTTCCTGTGACTTGATACTAAGTGCCAACCCTGAAACCAAGAGTAAAAGAATCTTTAAAATTCCTTTTCCAAACATGTACCTTTCCATCGATGAATTCCACCTTGTAACCTTTGTTTTCCATTTTCGAAATGGACACTAGGTTCTTCTTGAGATTCGGTACATAAAGAACTTGTTGTAAATGAATCGAGTTACCCTGATCCAGTTGAAGAGTAACATTCCCTACACCCTTTGCGGGATAGGCATCGTCTCCAAGAACAATCTCCAAGTTTGTTTCCTTCTCTATTAGATTAGAGAGCGCTTCCTTGAATCCAGTGGAGTACCTTGAGGTGCTACTACCAATAAGCCAATTTCCCAAAGAGTCCAGAGGAGAGGTAGTGAAGAGGGCTGATCTAAGATAATACTCCTCTTGCTTATTCGAAACAACATTTGATTCTTCATACTTGGAGTTCCTTGCTTTCTTGAAGAGTTGGCCATTTCCATGATGTCTTGCATTCCTTTTTACTTTGCCATTGTACCTGTCATACGTTTGATCATTGAAGATGCCCCTGGAATGATTGTGGTCATTATCATGAGATGTGTCCTTTCTATTTGGACACTCCCTCGCAAAATGGCCAAACTTATTACAACCAAGGCATCTGCCCTTCCTTCCACCCTTAGATCCAGAATTTCCATTGAAGTGACCTTTAGGTAGGCCACCAGACACTGTCAGTGGAATCTCTGATAATCTTCTTTGCTTCGACTTCACCCTTGGTGTATTTGTTCTTTGGATCAGCCAGTGCATTTGATGGAGGCTGAAGGATTTTACCCTTCACAAAATCCAACACTTTTTGCTCTGCCAATTTAGCTGGGAAGTGGGATGATGAACCCATTGAGCCTTTGATCTTGTCCAACTGTCTTTGGTGATTACTCTTTCACTCTTTCTTGGGCGTTGTCTTCACCTCACCTCTGATACCATGCTAATTTTTGGGTATGTTCTATGCTTAGAGAAATTTACTTCAATTTTTCATATTAGCTCAATATCAATTCTAGATTAGCAATCACATCAACATGATAGTAAAGTGCAGATAGAACATAAACATAAAAATTAGAAGACAAGCCAAGACAAGAGGACACAAGATGTGGCACCAGCCAGGGACAATCCCCAATGTGGGGAAACCCTTGATCAATTCTTCTTATACTCATCAATAGTTCAACAGAGAGAGAGATAGTACAAATACATTTGAAGTCAATACTTGACTTGCCAAAATAGAAGATCAGACATCAGAGATCTTCACCATGAAGATGACATAATAGATCTGATGACAAGGACTGAAGATATGAATCTATAACAGCTCAACCAATTTCCCCGAAATATTGAAGCTTTCCTTCTATAAAACTCTTCCTCCTTTGTTGCTTCACTGATCATGTCAAGGCTGCTAATTTGGAAACTTGTGTATGCTGAAGCATATGTTGGCAAACCTGATCTCTGGTTAGGGAACAAGATCTGAGAGCTACTGCACCCTAAACATACTCCACAGTCCACCTATTTACTGTAGATAGCCTTCACACTGATCTCCAATGATACACTACCTTATAGGGTCTGAACGCAACACTTAAAGAGGCCTCCAACTTCTGGCTATGGCCTGCGGCCTAGCCCAATAGTTGAATGTAACTTTTGTCCCTTCACATAGTGACCCAATCAACCTTTAAAGTTTAAACAATAGTCTCAAGCACCCTTTTATTGTGAATTCTCCTTCCCTTTAAATCGAGCTTAGAAACAATACTAACATGACCAAACAACCTTGCTATCACCTACAACAATGTGACAATATCATAGATCCTCCACGCTATAATATAATCACCCTTGCTTCAGTTTAGATTCACTTTCCTTGCTGCGTCTAAGGGTCCTTGCATATTGTGATGAGGGATCCTTTAACTATGACTTTCCTCCTCCATTTGCTGCTGATTAGGGCCTCTCCAACTGTGGCCAAGATGACCTCCTTTAGGACTGTGACTAGGACAGCATTAGCCCTACTTTGACAGTGGATGTATCTCCTCCTTTACGACTGTGTTTAGGTCATCATTAGGGCTTCCTGAAACAGTGGATTAAGGTATCTTCTAGACCTGCTATTAGGGCTCTTTTAAGGCCTTCTTTGACAGTGTTAAAGCCTCTCCTTGTTGCGCTATAAAAGCCTCTTTTAAGACAACGAAGGAGCCTCTCTTCACTGTGATAAGACTCCTCCATGACTACGGCTAGGGCATGCTTCATTGACTGCGTTTTAGACTTCTCTTTGACAACACCTAGGGCTTCCTTTGATAGTGTTGAAGTTCCCTTTAGTTAGCATATGGAAACCCTCTCCTTGCTACTAGAAGAGCCTCCTCTTGATTGCATATAAAACCGTCCTTGACTGCGTAGAGGTGTCTCCTCCTAGGACTGCGCAGAGCCTTCTTTGACTACGTCTAGGGCTAGGGCTAGATCTTCTCTAGGGCAACGTATTCTCCTATAGATTTATCCTACCACCAAAACCCAAACAAGTGGAGAGAGATCAAAAGAGATGTGTGTCAAAATGACTTGAAGACCTCTTCCATTTATAATAAAACGTTGAGGATAATTGGGGTAATTTGGTTGCTGGTTGACCTTGATGAATTGTCACATAACACAAATAAATTCATATCTCCATGAATACATGTCGGAATTGGATATCTTTAGATCAATCCTACACCTCTCGACGAGAGGAATCCAAGAAAAATATCAGCTGCCATAAATAAGAAGACCCACATGGAGTTTGGCCCTAGTTGCCAATTTTAGCAAGTCTTGATGGCTTGCCTTCCTTGGATCTTGATGTTTTTCAAGTTGCTTTATCCAAGTGGGATTGCTTGATGATGAGACTTGCTTGATGATTTGTAGCTTGATGAAGGTCCCTCTTTGATCTGCTCTTCTTGTAGGTACCTTTATGTAAGGTTCTTCTTCTAGCTTTGTAGACTTCCTTGATGAATGATGGTTTGTAGACCTTCTTGTCTTTGAAGTGATTAAGACTTCTTGGCTTGATGCTTCAACCTTGTAGATGTCCTTCCTTGACGAGTGTTCTTGAGACGCCCTTTCCTTGATGTGTCACCTTAGCTCTAATACCATGTTGAAGAATCTAGGGCAATTAGGTGTAGAGTAATTTTTCGAGACTAGATGTGAAGTCTTTTTACAATTTGTCTTTGTTAGCTTAATCTTTTTCTTCTCTTATTAATGCATGTGTGTGGTTCATCAAACTGCTATGAAAACATAAAACAAGAATAGAAGATGTTGGCTCTCTGCGAGGGCCAAAACCTCTCTTCTCTTGAGAGGAAAACCCTTCCGTAAGTTTTCGCTTATTGAAGTTTCTTTCTTGATCAATGCCAAACCCTAGACCCTTAACTAGAAGATCCTCTAAGCGCAAGTCAAGGCCTTCCTTTTCTCTGCACTATGTCTCCCCGACACTTTGTTCTCCTTCTGACACTTTGTTCATCCTTCCACTATTAGTATTCCTTCTAGAAGAGACACTTATCTTTTGTACTTAGTGAGATCCTTCACTTAAGGATACTCCTTCCTTCTCTTGACCAACAGAGTTCCTTCTTAATGTATAGTTGTAGGTTTTGTGTCCTCTATCTCGGATTCTTTTTCGGTCCTCTATCTTCACTAATTTCAGAGTGAGCTTTTCGTTTGAGGGAGTGGAAAACCTCTATATATAGAGGACTGTCCCTCCTTTAGGCTGACTTGTAGGCCGACTTGCTGCCTTGAGGCGGACTTGACTTCCTTTGCTTTGATGGGTGCTTTTAATGGTGCCATTGCTTCTTTTGATGGTGTCTTTGCTAGGCGGAGACTTGACTTTGCTTGGAGGTGTCTTTTTTGACTTTCATACATAAATATACAATGTGTAACATGTCTTTAAGATCTTCAACATAATTCTTTTGACTCTTTAACTTCCCAGTAGCACTTTAACATGTGGTAGACCTACTTCAATGAGCAAGAAACTCATTGACATATATTATAGAAATAATAATTATTTTCTTGAATAAATACAAATATCAAAAGTACATTTATGAAGACCGAACCTAGCTACATTTCCTTCAACACTTCAAGGGTAGACGTGGCTCTTCATTTAGGCCAACTTGACAACTTCTAGGCCGACTTGATGTTGGAGGGTATTTCAAGACCCTAAAGACAAAAATGAATTTTCTTTACAAGGTACAATGTGCCCATTGGGGTCTTCAATATATGACAATGAATCTTAGACCTAGGACAAACCCTAGAAGCACTCAATGGGTGCTTGACCTATAAAATAAAAGAACTTGAGCTTGAAACCCATGCTCCAATAAGAATAATTTCTTTTCATTTTATAATTTACAAGAATACATTTCACACTTATGAAGACCGAACCTAGTTACACATTTTTCAACAGAATGACACTTGGAATCCTTGATTTCTTAGGACAAGAGTTTGTTGCCATTTCAGAGCCTTGGATTAAGTCTTCAACAGCTGAGTAATAATAAATTTCGATGGCCTGATAAAGTTTGACTTAAAAAAAAAATTATTTTAACATGACCTCTCAAATACTTAACCCCCTTTGATCATGTTCAAGGCCCTTCAAATTCGACTAAGCGGATTTTTAATTTTCTTGCAAAAGTTATTTGACCTCTTGCCTATTGTGATTCGCTCTTGGCCTTTATAAAATAATTTGGCTTCATATAATTTTTACCTTTTCAACAAATATTCTGTCCCCTTTTTCAAAGTGATATTTTAATTCTTGGGCAAAAATTTCATTCCACAATTTGAAAGTGAAATTGTAGAATATTTAATAAGTGAGTGACAATTTCTTCGACCTGCAGGAAGAAAACTTTGGCAATATTGACCTATCTTCGAAACTAGAAAATTTTCCAAAAACTAGTTCTTCTGAAACCCTTGATTTTTTTCGAGGATATTCTGCAATAACCCTCAGGCTGACAGGATACACAACTCTGATACCACTCTAATGTCCCAAATGGGAATTTGAATAGTAGATACCAAAAATAAACTTGAACAACAAAGTAAACGTAAATATACACAACCAACAAATACTACACAAATAGATGCCCATAAAATCACTGAGCTATATAATTTATCCACTGAAAATAGTACATCAACATGAAGGAATAGTGGAACCTGAGCTTTCTAAGCAATCAGAGCAAAACCCAGAAAAAGATCTCTGACCATACTGATGAATGGCTTTGGCAACGATGTAGATGGCTCGGTGAGAACACTGCTGCAAACCGACTATGGAAAAATTGCTCTCTCCAAACTCCATTGAAGTATTGTGAGATTAATGAGTGAAATCTCCTTAAGAGTATTGGGTTTTCGTCCAACACCCACTAGCACACCCGAGGGTTTCCGTCCTGGGGCTACCAATGAAGTAGAGAACCGGGTTCTCAACCTCTCATACAAGAAGTAATATCAAATCCAAAATGTCCTCCAATGGGCTCGTCCTCTTTTATAGATCTTGTGGACCCTATAGAACCTCCTATTATAATAATTTCAATTATGGAATGCTTTTCCTTCTTTTATTTCAATTAAAATATTCTTTTTAATGCAGAAAAATGGTAAATTGGCCACCATGTCTCCTCGGGTCATTGAAACTCACATCTAACCGTCCCATCCCATAAATCTTCTCGATTCAGTTCCAACGAGCTATCACACTACAGTGTTCTATCAAGTATTCCTCACGAAATGCCACCTTAAGCGTAATTAATTGAGTCAGGCCCAATAATAACTTCGTTTTTTTTTAGAAGTTGTTGGAATGCACGGGAAGAAAAGACAAACTGTGCGAATGATGGAATATACCAAGCGAATGCCATCGGATCTCATAGAAACTCCTCAAAACCCCTCCCAAAGCCCCTGGGCCCTCTGATGACACCATCCTGGGTCCTGCACTTGTGATTTGTCTGTGCCCAACTCTGAAAGTCCATCCTAACCATGTCATAAGGAACACCAGAAAAAGGAACATCACACCTCTTTAGGTTCTACCTTCTAGTTTTACCGCTTTGTATTACCTCAATATTTTTTTCATATATCTTTCTTTCTGCATATTAGATTTGTGTTAAGCACTTCTACAAAAAGGAAAATTGTGTGAATGATGGAATATACCAAGCGAATGCCATCGGATCTCATATAAACTCCTCAAAACCCCTCTAAAAGCCCCTGGGCCCTCTGATGACACCATCTTGGGTCCTGCACTTGTGACCTGTCTATGCCCAACTCTGAAAGTCCATCCTAACCATGTCATAAGGAACACCAGAAAAAGGAACATGACACCTCTTTAGGTTCTAGCTTCTAGGTTTACCCCTTTGTATTACCTCAATATTTTTTTCATATATCTTTCTTTCTACCTATTAGAGTTGTGTTTAGCACTTCTACATTACTAATTTAACTTCTTGTACTTTCTAGTCTCATTGAGCTATTTTAATTTTTGGTCACTTGTGGACATAATAAAATTTCTTTCTTTCTTTTTTTCGCTGATTATTCAATGGGTATCTTAAAAACTTTAGGAAAGGGATTTGTGTTTAGCACTTCTACATTACTAATTTAACTTCTTGTACCTTCTAGTCTCATTGAGCTATTTTAATTTTTGGTCATTTGTAGACATAATAAAATTTCTTTCTTTCTTTTTTTCGCTGATTATTCAATTGGTATCTTAAAAACTTTAGGAAAGGGAGCTATTTTTGAAATGGGTTCATTCCACAATTGATTAGATCCCACTAGTTTATGCTTGCATCTGAATCACACTGTGTAAGCCATGAGTCGTGTGTCACTTCCTGTGCCTTTTTGGTTCATAGAACTGCATTTCAATTTTTGATATATATATATATGTAACACACATTTTAATTTTTGTTTATATATATATATGTATTTGCTGTGCAATCTGAGAGGAAGGCCACCTTTGCCTTCAAGATTCAATTGCAAATATTAGTGAACCAAAACTTTGAACATTCAGGTTGGACACTATTAAATGCTTAGACATGGAGATCTAGATATATTCTGAAGTTCAAACAACCAGATATATTCTTGGACATTACATGGTAGTCACCAGACTCACCAGGTTTGACTTGGACACGTGGGTTAAACCTTGTTCACCAGTCTGGATGATCACTTACACTGTATTGACAAGTCAAAGTCGCCTCCAATGAGTTTGACTCACCAAGGGTGCTTTTGATCCATGAGTGCTCACTGGTTGAACATAGACCCGATAAGGAGTCATGGGTCGTCGATGGGTCAACAAATTTTTCTTGGGTTTGATTGGTTATTGACAGGGAAAAATTAGTCCTTAATATTTTGTACGAGCCAAGTTTTTTGTGAGCCGTGTTGAACTATTGACACTATTTTTCACACTGACTTTTTAACTGAGCTATTTTGATAAATATGCTTTGTGCTCAAATGGTGGGGACTAAGTGGCTAGGTTCAGCTTCATATCGGAACTCACAAGGAAAATACTTAAGAAAATTTTGTTGATGTTCAAAGTTTTTGAAGATTTTGTCAGAGAACTCATAATTCTCATGTCATCATCTCATTATTCATTTTACCAAAGTTAGTTCCCATTTCTTCTTGAAAAGAGAATGCATCTTATATTCTCTTAGTCCACAAAAAGTTATGACTTATAGCTTTTCATTACTGGGTCACAGCAGAGGCATGTGAGCTTCTCCCCACAACATAGGCTAGAAAAGCCAACATTTTTTCCTTAGCGTCCATTGTAAGAGAGTTCAACTCTTTCTTGAAATAATTATCCTAGCATGAAACTGAATGACTAAATCTGATCTGTAAGACCTTCCCCTGGGTTCATCACATTGTGAAATATTCCATAAAGGTTCCCCGGCATCACCACCTTTTCTACAAGGAGTTGCCTGATAATCACAGTGTGACAGTGTCTCATATACTCTTCCCTGCCTGTCTAATCATCCACTTATCACCAAGGGCAAGAACAATCCTTTTCCAGTGGAGGGTGACAAAGAATGAGGTGTACTGAGCCACTACCCATCTCCAGAAGCATGGTTTGACTACGAGACAGTATTTCATGAATGCTGTGTTATTTAGCAATAGGGTATCGCTATTGTGAGCTATGAGATCATCCATTTCATTAGTCTTGTCGTAGCAGAATGGCCCGTTTTCCAGATCTTTTGGCTAATTTATTCTGAAATATCCATTCTACGGAAGTTGTTGGTAATCGTTTTGTTGCCTATGTATTTCACTGTAGGAAACTAGTAAGAAGCATTTGTTTGCATCATCATCATCATATATATACTTTAGAACTACTTCCAATCCCTTTGTTTCATGAAGTGCACATATCAGTGCATTGAATGTTCCTTTTGTAACTTTGCACACTACTGTTACTCCAGTTATCAGACCATATAAAATCGCATGCGCTACTCTTGTTTATTTGAAATATAGAGATTCAACCAAAATACTCTATATGAACATAAGTCACAAGTGGTTCCCAAAGCTTAATCTCTTTTCTTATTTAAAATTAAAATGCAGAGACAACGCAAAATTGAAGCAATCAATGGAGGATGGGCCATGTTGGGACTGACTGCAGGCTTGGTGATAGAAGCCCAAACTGGAAATGGTATTCTGTTACAGGTAGGGGGCATTTGATACCCACTGTAATGTTTCTGTGCTCTTTTGAATTATCATTCATCCTACATGTTACAATAGATTAAAGTATTGTTTGTCGACAAGTATGCTTATGAAAAAAATACTCGTGCTTTTCATGTCATATGTTAATTAAGATGGATCTTGACTTTGCCACAAGGGTAGGAGAGTTTTCAACGTATTGGTAAGGTCAAGAATGTGGGTAATTACTGAACAGGATCTTGTGCTTTTACAGCTTGCTGGTTATTTGAATAAGTTGGCTGCTTTCTTGGACCAGTATATTTCATCGTCAATAACACAGTGATGTCGGCTTTGTTGCTTGCCTGTAAGCCATTACACTGATTGTAACTATACAAGTATTGCCAATGGTACAAACTTATCAGAAGAAAAGTGGTTTGCAATCTATGCAAGCTAGCCTCTTTGAACAAGAGAAACTAAGTGACATTAAAGCACATTATAATAAACAGTATTCGTGTTGGGCTCACTAATTTCTGATTGATATGGATTTTTAAAAGACACAAACTTTATATGTTAGTTTTGTAGAAAATTATGATTTTGTTCTGGCTGTCTCAAATTAGGCATGTTTATATTGTGACGATTGATGCTAATTTCTGAAGTCGAAATTCTGGAGGATAGGAAGAAAAAAATAATATGAGATTAGCTTGAATGTTTTTTTGATTTTGAGCTGGTAAAGCTCAGGTTTCAAATGTAACTCATACTTGTTAGGCACCCAAGTTCTCACCATGGCTTTGGAGGTCTTTGTTAGTGGCTTGTGGATTTTTTATCATCACAGTATAGTTGCATTATGATCTATGACAGTGGTCTCAGTGACTTGGGGCATTCTTAAAAATGATGCTTCCCAAAGGATGCAACAAAGTCACCGTTGAGAAATCTAGGGCATAGCAATTAGGAGATTTCTCTTCTAATGATAACTGCTTGTGAATGCTTTTTACGTCTTTAGATTAGGATTTTCTCTTTACTTATATTATTATTGTGTTCTTCTTCATCAAACAACTACCAATGCATAAACAACAAAGAGACAAGAGACACAGAATGTAGGCAATCAGCTAGGGCCAAAACCTCTCAAACTTGAGAGGAAAACCGAAACGAATTCTTCTTATAGAGACTTCAATTGATGAAATCCAAGACCAAGTCATAAGACACTTCTTCACTGTTTCTCTTTCTTGCCAAAGTCAACACAAGTCAACTTGCCTTACTGCACTTCTTGGCTACATTGAATTTTCGGCTTCTTTCCACATACTTGCAATCCGTACCTCTGCAATTTTGCATGTGGGAGGAGCTGGAACGAGCTTGGAGGTGTTTCCCTTCTTCAATATACTTGGAAACTTCTCTAGATGACCTTGGCTAGTAATGGATCTGATTTGGAGACCCTTTTGGTGACTTCCTCTTGGACTGATGTTACTGCTGCAGAAACCCTATTTTCTGCTACACGTGCAAGGATATTAGCCCTAAAAACAGTGCGCAAAAACTTCGCTCTTCCCCTCCTCGCTGGTTATGAGGCTATCTTCCTTGATTCTTCACACTTCTTCTTTCTTCAGATTTGCTTGACCGAATTCTTGTCTCCACATGAAGGCCGAGCTGCCTATATATAGTGGTCTGCCCATCATATACGCCGACTTCTCCTAGTGACAAGTCCAACATGCCTTTCTAGAGATATCTTTAGGTCGACTTGAAGGAGGTGCTTGAGCTTGGTCTTGGAGGGTCTTTTAATGCCCAATAAGGGTTTTCCATACATGACATTGACTCAATGGACTTTTATGACATGATGACTCATCCTAAAGGCTCACAATGGGAGCTTTAACTAAAAATAAAATTCCTTGCTCATGAAACCCATGAGACAAGCATTACAAAAATAAATTTATTTTCTTCTTTACATCAATTACATAAAATCATAATTACACATGTCATTATGAAGACCGAACCTACTTACACTTTTCAACACTCCCTCTTAACTAGGGAGGTATTCATAATCCATACAAGGTACTTGGACATTCTCAATATGAAGAATTCTCATAAGAAGAGTCGGATTGGTAACCCATCTGTATAGCATCATATCAATCAACATTGTCACATAGCAAGGCCTTGACTAATAACTCTATCTCTCCACAAGATCAGAGCTCAAAGCTGGCGAGACCAATGATGTATAGACACCCTCATCATTGTCTCTCTCTGAACATATCCTACCTGGGTTCTCTTAGAGTATATTCTACCAGGGCTATTCTTATCTTGGATTCCCAGTCCTCAAAGAATATCGGTCCTCTACAACTACTCTTATCTTGGATGCCCTAGCTCATCCTCAAAGAGCATCAGATGCCAGATGTTTACACAATCCTCCATTCTGTCTTCCCAAGTGAAGACAAGAATGATGTGTCTATCTCTCACTCTTAATTAGGGAGGATATACCTATTCCAATGAAGGAATGTACCTGAGCGCCCTCTTGGCTTAGGAATTTGCTACCAAGTTAGAAACTTGTTTCCAAGCTCCCTCTTAATTAGGGACCTACAACAACTCTTTAGGTGGAGATGATGGGACAACTAGCTGCTTGAAGAACTCCTCCTCACGATGTCATGAACTTCTTTTCTTTATTCACGAGTCTTCATGTTTTTGGGACTTCTTCGTAGGACACAGACCATCCATTATTTTCAACCATGGGTCAGACATGTCATTATTGCTTTCATCGAAAAGTAATCTATCAGTTCATATCTGGCCTTCCTTCATGCCATGCTGCTTTCTTCATGCCATGTTTCCTTAAGGATCTTTCATCCTACTACATGGACATCAGTGGTGGAAGATATTCATAGCTCTTCCCTTGATAGCGCTGCATAAGCTCATGTAGATATCATTCAAAAGTAAGGAATGAACATTAAATCAAAATTACCTTTGTGATGGTCTTACATCATGTCATCTTCTAGTTCACATCAATATCTTGCATACACATTGACGCATCTTCAAAAGATATATACTACCAAGCATCTCTTTCTTTTTCCGACTTTTCATCAGTGTTCATATCTTTTATGGAGATATCCTAGTCAAATCTCTCAGTCCTTGTATGTTGATTTCCTTTTCCATAGTTGCATATTTCATGATCTATTCGTTTCTTTCTTCACACATTTTTCTTCCCATGAACTTTTAATCAGAGTTCCTCCAATCACTATCAACCACCTCATATTTCATATGAGGACATATTATAACATTTATCCATGACATGACTCTATAATATTGAATACAAGCATACGTACCTCATTTTTACTTTATGTCATCTAGACTTCTTCAACAACTTCCTTGATTGAAAGAAATTCAATCCCTTGATCTGCTTCACCTCTTTTGTCATCATACCATCATCCCATGAATTCCCATATGTTGGAATTCTTGATGAAATCCTTGCTTCCTTTTTGATTGGTGAACCTTCCAATGAAGATTCCAATAGAGGATTTGGATCATCTTCATCGAACAAATGTTCCCTTTTCATTGATGTATGTTGAGCTTTGTGCTAGATGACTTTTTCTTCTTTTTCCCATAAGTGCTACTTATGCTTCTAATGAAGTTACCAATAGCTATATACTTCCATAGGTGACTGCCATAGACTTCAACTATCTTCCACGCTTTTCTATGATGATGTCACGAGCTCTTGCTTTCAATACTTCTATGATGCCATGATGCATCTTATCATGCTTTTAATGATTCTTATCATGATAGTTATATTCCATAATAGAAAAACAAAAATATAAGAAGAACTAGGTGAGGAAAACTTATCACAATAATAGTAGATATCTTTTACTTCCTCCTCCTTGAATTTCTTCTTTTCAACTTCCTCTTCTTTAGTGATATGGGCTTCTTCCCTTCTTCATTTCTCGCTGTCCTTCTTGAGCTTAAGACAATCTCTCTTGAAGTGCCCATATCCTTGACATCCATAGCATTGGATCTGAGACATATTGATCTTCTTTTTCTGAGGACCAAACTTGCCAAATATCCCTTTGCTTCTTGACATGACAACAAATGTTTGACTCTGCTCACCTGTATCACTTTTTGCCTTCAACTTGTTTTCTTCACACTTGCATAATGAACACAAATTAATGAATGTGATAGCTTTCTCCTCTTCATAAGCCTTTGATACAAGGTTTCCTTGTTAATCAGTTAGAGCATTTAGAACAATGATAATCATTTCTTTATCAGATATCATCTCTCCTAGATCTTGAAGTTGATTCCTTATTAGAGATGCTTTTGTGAGACATGTAGATATCCCTTCATCCTTTGATGCTTTCAATTTGCATAGATCAGATCTTAATGGTATGATTTTTCTTGTCGTGCTTTCAGAGAATAATTTTGCTAGCCTATTATATATCCCTTTTGATGTCTCCAACTTTGCTACATATGGGATGTGGGAATCCTTGATGGATTCTATAAGGACCCTTTGAGCCCTTAGATCCTTTTTCATATATTTAGATAATGCTTTCCATTCAAATGGTTTGGTGACTTTTCCATTGACATGATCAATAACTTCATTTTCCTTGAGGACTAAATGTATCCTCCTTTTCCATGCAAGGAAGTTCGATGACCCAACCGACTTGTTGATCTCCTTGCAAAATGAAGTCATTTTACTAAATTTAATTTATAGGAATAAAGATACTTGTCAAGTGAAGATGAACTCTTCAAATTGATCCCTTTGTTGATGATGATTGGTGACTTCTTGATGATGTCTTGAGCTTCTTGGATGATCTTTTTCAAGGATACAGATTTTCTTTAAGATGAAA
Organism: Pinus taeda; assembly: GCA_000404065.3. Classification (NCBI taxonomy): domain Eukaryota; kingdom Viridiplantae; phylum Streptophyta; class Pinopsida; order Pinales; family Pinaceae; genus Pinus; species Pinus taeda. The sequence goes on along the minus strand of APFE030761779.1, from coordinate 3,483 downwards.
TCCTTTTCTTCAGAGAAGGAGATTTCCTTGATATCTTTGATGATGACAACACCCTTGATCTAGCTACCCTTGGATGAGCCAAGTCCTTCCTTTCTTGAGTGGAAATAGGGTTTTTGAGGTCCTTTTATTTCATGATGACTTGAGCGAGAATCCCATAACTTCTTTTGGTGAAGACTTCTTCGATTTAGGGTTTTGACACTTCTTTGTAGATCTTGATTTCAAGATGATCTTTTAGATTTGCTTTGATGCCTTCCTTGAGATTTGGTCCTTGAATGCTTGAGTGTCCCTTGATGTGATGCCCTTTTCGTGATTTTGTCACCTTAGCTCTGATACCATGTTGAGAAATATAGGGCATAGAAATTAGTAGATTTATCTTCTAATGATAACTACCTGTGAATGCTTTTTACTTCTTTAGATTATGATCTTCTCTCTACATAGATTATTATTATGTTCTTCTTCATCAAACAACTACCAATACATAAACAATAAAGAGACAAGAGACACAAAATGTAGGCGATCATCTAGGGCCAAAATCTCTCCAACTTGAGAGGAAAACCCAAACAAATTCTTCTTCTTATAGAGACTTCAATTGACGAATACCAAGACCAAGACCCTTGACCTATTTGCCTCTCCAAGACCAAGTCACAAGACCCTTCTTCACTAATTCTCCTTCTTGCCTAAGTCAACACAAGTCAACTTGCCTAGCTGCACTTCTCGGCTACATTGAATTTTCAACTTCTTTCCATACACCCGCAATCAGTACCTCTGCAATTTCGCATGTGGGATGTTGAAATTTTGATGCTCTATGTTGTTACAATCACTTAAATCCAAAACAACTTTATGTTGCAAAATAAATTAACTAATTGTAGATAGATCATAAACCATATAAACCATATGCACAATTGAAGACAACCAAGAACTCAATGGGACACAAAAGTTAGGTCAATGACCAGGGAAAAACCCACAAGGGGAAAACCCAACCATATTCTTCTTCTATTAGAAATCAATTGTTCAACAGAGATACAAAGTACAATGAGAGAATGAAGAATTTCACCCAAATCTGAAGAAGATCTTTGACAACAGTAGCTGATGCAAATACTGAATACCTTTGGCTCTCCAAGATCTGCTCTTACTCTTCAAGACTTTTTCCCTCTCTCTCAATCTTTCTCTAGACTCTCCAACTGTCTCTTTCTCAAGTTCAAATTCTCCTCTCACAAGCACAAGTAAGTGTGTCAAGTGAGGATGAGAGGCACAAATATATAGGAAGCACAAGGAGGTTGAATTCATGAGGTAGTAACTCTGCCTTGAGGATGAGTTACATATGCCAAAATGGGAGTGTAACTTATGCTATAAAGGAGAGGAGTGTAACTTATGCATTAAAGAGGTGTAAGAGGTTTTTTTTTATGACGAGTCATTAAATTGTGTAAGAATGTAAGAGGTGCGTAAGAGCATTAAACAGAGAGAAGAATGAATTTATTAAGAGAGAGGGAGAGTAACATATGCATTAATTGAGGGGAGTTACCTATGACATGATTGAGTCTCATGATTTAGAGACTTGAATTTCTTTTTAATAATAATATAATAATATCATAAAGAGGATAATAGTAATAATAATAATAATAATATTGATGATTAAGTTAAAAATTAAACAATTGAGATTGATTAAAGACAAGTTAAGTGATTTTCCATCGTATATATATGATTATGAATTGATGGAAAATGATTTACTATTTTTGGAAAGTCATGGTTGCAAAGATGGACATGGATTTGTATTTTTATAAAGTCACTTTAGAAAGGTCGGAAAGTAAATTTTATTCAAGGAAATTCATCCCATAAATGTTAATTTTTAACGCTCTGTCTTAGCTAGGGAGGAATTTCTTTCTGATACAAGGATCTCTGCTATCTCTGCTTTGGAGCAATGATGTTACAATCTAATGAAGAAGGATCATCATAGGGGAGATACATCCATCAACCTATACACACTTGGGGGGATCCACTTGTCAACACATGACAAGGATCTCACACATATAAGGTTCATCATTGCTTGGGGGGATCCACTTGTCAACACATGACAAGGATCTAGCTCATCCAAGGCTCATCACTGCTTGGGGGGGATCCACTTGTCAACACATGACAAGGATCTCACACATCCAAGGCTCATCACTTCTTGGTGGGATCCACTTGTCAACACATGACAAGGATCTCGCACATCCAAGGCTTATCATCCATGACCACCTTCTTGTTGATCGAGAAAAACGACCTCATCAACATATAAGGGAGACCACCTGGTTGGGAACTTAAAGTAGTTTCTTTTCTATTGAAGTGGTGGTTCTGACTAGTTCAATTGGGTCTAGTTACCCTCTCGTTATCTCCACTGGCTTAAAGTATGGCTTCAACTACTAATAGAATAGAGACATCAGATCTACTCTTTTTGCTGATTAGGCAAGAAAATGATCCTTAAGTTGACTTTATGGTCCAACCAAACCATTCTAAAAACTGCCCCTTTATGAAAGGACTTCTAGGATGTGGGAATTAAAACTAAAATGCAAAATCTAATCTAAGATGCACATAATCCTATACCTATCTCGATTGAAGGAAGGATTAGTCATTCTTCCAATCAAGAGCAAGCTAAAAGAAAAGGAAAATAAACATAAGCATATTGAAATTGGAATGAAATAAAGGAAATAGGTAAGGGAAATAGTTCCAATACCTAATACTTGTTCGAGAAAATGTAAGCAAATACATGCCCATTAAATAGTTAACAAACATCCAACTGCAAACATTTCCAATTCCTAATAAAACATATTCATAAGAACAAAAATATTCATGCCACAATACTGAAATAGTTCAAATACATGACGTGTAGAAAGCAGGACATCTATAAGACTAAATTATTAGATATCTAGCAACTTAAAGAGATAGAGGTCTGTCCTTATGCAATTTCTAGTTTCAAAACTCATTTCTGATTAACCCTGCAAGATAGCTTGACCAGATTTTAAATGAGCATTTCAGTAAATAGTCAATAGTAGTGCTAAAGCCAAATCAATATACTCATACACCAGAAATGAATTTGAAAAACTGAAGAATTTATTTTCAATAATAGACATGAAGTAGTGCTATGCAACCAGTTACATAAATAAATATTATTATAAAGATGAATCAAGTTACATAAACACTAAAGAGTTCCAATAGTGTCAGTGCTCTGCTCCCTCAAAACTCGATTCCCTGTTTGCCGAAAAGGATTCGATCTCACTACAATAGTACAAATGAATATTAACAATTAGTCAAAGAGCACACATGTCAAAAGACGATCATTGAAAAGTAGGTCTTATGGTCAATTCGCACCTTAGTACCCTTGGACAAATTCCATAGTTAACATGTAGACTTTTTCCACTCATTCACTCAATCAATTAAATAACTTGTGATCATCAATGTATTCAGTAATTGTATGTCTAGATGTTTCTATTTCGATTTCTAATGTGG
>APFE030761767.1:0-12619 GCA_000404065.3 Pinus taeda | reverse complement strand
AAAAGACAAACAACGTAATTAAAGTTAATGCTTCATGAATGTACCCAGGGTCATCTTAAAAGATTATATAATTACCTTATGGTCTCAAAAACGTAGGTGGAGGCATGGCAGTAGGAGGGGGAGAAGTGGTTGCAGGTGGGAGGGTGGCCACATCCAAACCCAAAAATATAAACCACAGAAAATGGGCTGAGAAGGGGGGAAACAAATCAGGAGAAAAACAGGAGAAAAACCAAGAGGACAAACCAGGAGGAAGAACTAGCCATTGGAAGAGCTTTGAGTGTTCTGAGGTACTGGGCACGAGGGATGGTTAGCTTTTCTTGAGAAGCTTACTGGATTGAGCAGCCAGGCTCTGCTCAGTCTGGCTGGGTGGAATTGGTCTCTCGGTAATTGGAGTAGAGTAGCCGCAGGCATCATCAACTACAGCAGTTCAGGTAGCAGTTCAGGTAGGTACCTGCTTTAAATTCTTTACTGTTTCTATATTTCAGTTTTTCAGTTCTTACATATGGTTAAGAACAAAAAAAAACAGATATACAGAAAACAGTAAGGAGTTTAAAGTAGGTACCTACCTGAACTGCTACCTGAACTGCTGTAGTTGAAGATGCCTGCGGCTACGCTGCTCCAATTACCGAGAGACCGATTCCACCCAGCCAGACTGAGCAGATCTTGGCTGCTCAATCCAGTAAGCTTCTCAATAGAAGCTGACTGTCCCCCGTACCCAAAACTTCAGAACACTCAAGCTCTTCCAATGGCAGCTTCTTCCTCCTCGTTCCGAATTCTTCCTCCTGGTTTTTCTCCCCCGTGCTCAACTCATGACCTACGGTTTTATATCCTCAGGTTTGGCGGTGGCCACCCTCCCACCTGCAGTCACCACTCACCCTACTATTGCCACGCCCCCACCTATGTAGCCTGGTCTAAATTCAAGTTGTGAAATGAAAAATCCCCTGTTTTTTAGACCATAAGATATTTATAAATCTTTTTAAGATGACCCTTGGTATATTTAACTTTATAATGTTTATATATACTTTTATGTTAATACTTAACCTTTATTCTATTTTATTAATATGATTTTTATATATTTTGGAGCATATATATATATATATATATATATATATATATTATATATTATATATATATATATAGTCCTCTTGATCTAACCATACATTACGTGATATTTATGAACGAATAGAACTTCTTTTCCCAGAAGGGTCATAGTATTTAGCACTTATAATCAATTTAGTATAAAGCACTAGTGCGGTGTATGCGACACATGCATATGTAGCTATCATATGCATGTACCGTATACCTGCTATTACGCTTGAGTTCTTTGTATTTATAGATGGGTCGTTACATACACTCCCCCTTCAGAAAACTTTGTCTCGAAGTTAGAGTTTTTATCTTATCTGATTAAGATAGTAATTAGTACTCCTTCTTAGGTTTTAAAATTTTTATTTTAATATTAAGAGACTATAAAATTAGAGTTTTAGGTTTATGATTTTAATGGATGTATGTCTTGCCATATCCAGGTTCCCAAGCTATTCTAAAATCATCCTATCCTTTCTAATCTCTTTCACTCCCATCCTACCCGTCCTCTACTAGAGTATGCCATGATGTCAGTTTTACTCACCTAACCATTCATAAACTCTAAGGTGATGGCATCAGTTATACCGATTTGATTCATAGTAGGCATCCGGCAGTCATCATCACACATCTAGGGGAGCGTGATTCGCACAGTCCTCCCATCACTCCAGGGTTCGGAAGATAAATGGTGGGAAACACCTCCACCCCTCCCAGTAGAAGTAGGGCTAATACTTTATCATAGAATCACTTTGAGCTTTAATTGTTTTAAGGTTCTGTGATCACGTGCTCATCTCGGTAACTGTTTATTATCTACAATCATACACTTATCCATGCATTCATAAAATGTGCATCAGCATAATCAAAATAAATCATGTATTATTCACATATGTCACTACACTATAACATATTTTACCATATTCCATACATGTCTTTTGACTTTATTTTAAAATGTAATTATTCTCTGATTTCTATTCCTATGATCATATTGACATGTATAAATAAAACAGATTTATAATATCTTAATTTCTATGAGAAGTAAAATCATTTAACTACCTTAAACTTTACTTTGACAACTATAATTTAGCAAGATCAACAACATATATTGTTTTGGTATCCATGTACCAGCAGAGGTTAAACATATATTATGTCACAAAATTTCACATTTATATATAATCATTCAAAATGGTTCTAAGTCCTTGATTGCAGTGCAGTAAATATATACTAAACATAGTTTATAGTTCTTCAAAATTGACATAGACTAGGGTATCTTTGACATATGTCCTCTGTATTTTCCCAAGTAGCTGATCCAGGACTATATTTGTCCCATTGGACCTTAACTTGGTCCACCAAGTGATTCTTGATCTATCAAACCCTACGTTCCAATATACGTAATGGTTCAACCGATACGATTCCCTTGTCCGATACCTGAAGATTAAGATATGAGTGATTGACTTGTACTAATATGAGCCTGATTACTATGATTAGATTACCTACCCTTTCCTATATATTGAGTACCTTGTTCTTCCTTTTTTTAGATCTGTACCAAATTCAAATTAATTACCGGTTAAAGCTTAGTTACTCATATAGGAAGAATTAGGCAGATATGGTGGTACAAGCACAGTAGATCCCAGGACTCAACATAAGTAAGCACATATCTATACCTCTTGTATTAACTTACCATGTACACATACCTTTATTGAAACTACTATTCTCATTGATTTACATGACTAATATGAGCTTATATCGCCCTAATGTTTCACTAGGGGATGTGGTAGCCTGATGAACCTATAACATAGGAGAATAAGGGATAGCTCTAGACATGCTAGGATAACATGGTGATTCAATCACTGTAATTCAATAATCAAGCTTAGATAGTTCATGAAACAAGATACTAATCACTACTTACTTGATACAATGGTTTGGCATACTAGTCCTACACCTCCTATAAATAACAAATAGAATATTTCGTCTTCTCTATATAGTTTTGTAATACTTACTTGATACAATGGTTTGGCATACTAGTCCTGCACCTCCTATCAATAACAAATAGAATATTTCATATTCTCTATATAGTTTTGTTCTTACATCATTGAATATTTTTTCTTGTTCTGTGTTTAATTGTCGCGTATAGTTTTTTTAAGAAATGGGAGGGGCTAGTTCAATTGTTGCGTATAGTTATAGTGTTATATGTTTTCGAGTATACGTGGTTGTTTCACAATTTCACAATTTCATGTGATCTAGTAAATCGTAGAGTGAATGGTCTAGTAAATCATAGAGTGAAGTTCTTTGCATCTTGGAAATGTTCCAAATCAATTCGGAAGTCATATTTTTCATATTTGTCATGTATGGTATAGTTATATTACTCTATGTTTTCTAGTATACATGTTGTTTCACAATTTCGCATGGTCTAGTAAATCCAAAAGTGAAGTTCTTTGCAGGTTGGAAATGTTCCAAATCAATTTAGATGTCTTAGTTTTCATATTTGTCATGTATAGATTATCAGATGTTGTGCTCTCTATTTCATTTGATTTCAGACCATGTTAAATAATGGTTCAGTTTCTATTTATATTGCATTCATCGTGTTATCAAGTTTTGTATTCTGTAATTTTTTAAGAGCACTCGCAACAGGAGTGTCAACTTGAATTTGTAATAAATAGGTTAAAACATTGACAATGAGAGTGTCAAAATTATTTAAGTTTTGAACATTTAAAATTGGGCTGACATGATCCACGTCAGCAAAAGAGAAATCATTGATGAAACACACGTTGATGATTCATATGGTGAGGTCACGTGATCCGTTGATGGATGTCACTGCTACGAGGTAATATGGGTTACAATTCATGATTATATGGTAAGATTTTTTGTAAACTAAATGTCAGTTATTATCATGATGTACTATGACACGTCATGAGATTATTTACCCAATTTAGCAATATGCGTATAACCCAACCCATCAATTTGATGATGTATTTTTTATGCCATATGAGGGTGAATTGTTAATTTTCCCTGCAAATCAAGGATCGAATCAAATCATGTTTCTTTTGCTTTTGCTTGGTGGTGAAAAAACATGGGAAGGAGTTGGAAATTGAACAAGAATGAACACAAGGCTCTCGACCTACTCGAAGTGTATCCTAAAATCCAATAGCAATTTTAGGTAACATGATGGGAGGAATTTTTCAATCAATGTAGAGATTTCCATTATGAAGTTTCCAGGGCATTTTCTCAAGGATTCGATGTTCAACAAGCGATTGTTGGGGGAATTGAAGTTTCCATAGCATTTTCTCAAGGATTCAATGTTCCACAAGCGATTGTTGGGGGAATTACCTTCCAAGTAACAGAGGAGTTGATTGTTGAAGTTACAAGTCTTCCTGCGTTAGCTGGAGTTGATGTACCCTTCTTCCTGAAAGATGAAATATGAATTTAAAGAAAAGAATTAGCAATCATGGGCGCAAAGGTCCTAGCTAAAGGATGAATAGTGTTGTCTCTTTTGAATCACCAAGTCATATTTTACTTATGAAGGATGCTACAATTGAGTCAATTTGTATCAATTCCTCACCAAGTCATATTTTACTTATGAAAGATGCTACAATCGAGTCAATTTGTATCACTTCCGATTTTTGGCTCGCATAATAGGTCAATTGAGAATCAATGCCCCTTATTTTCTATTGGAAAGCCTAAATCACATGTCTAATAGAGTCAAAGCAAGAATAAATGCATCCCCCCATTTTATATACCATAAGGGTCGGATAATACTATTAATTAAAAGTCAATTAAGAAAAGTTGGGAGAACATAGGGAGCATTTTTTGTTTGGAGGAGGGTTTCAATCTCACACTACAAAATAAAAAATGCAGAGGTCCTAGCTAAAGGATGAATAGCATTCTCTCTTTTGAATCACCAAGTCATATTTTACCTATGAGGGATGCTCTAATTGAGTCAATTTCTATCACTTCCGATTTTTGGCTCACATAGTAGGTCAATTGAAAATCAATGCCCTTTATTTTCTATTGGAAAGCCTAAATCACATGTCTAATAGAGTCCAAGCAAGAACAGATGCATCCCCCCATTTTATATACCATAAGGGTCTGATAAAACTATTAGTTAAAAGTCAATTAAGAAAACTTGGGAGAACTTAGGGAGCATTTTTTTTTTTGAGGAGGGTTTCAATCTCACACTACAAAATAAAAACATAGAGGTCCTAGCTAAAGGATGAATAGCGCTATCTCTTTTGAATCACCAAGTCATATTTTACCTATGAGAGATGCTCTAATTGAGTCAATTTGTATCACTTCCGATTTTTGGCTCACATAGCAGGTCAATTGAGAATCAATGCCCCTAAACACAGAGGTCCTAGCTAAAGGATGAATAGCGTTGTCTCTTTTGAATCACCAAGTCATATTTTACCTATGAGAGATGCTCTAATTGAGTCAATTTGTATCACTTCCGATTTTTGGCTCACATAGCACGTCAATTGAGAATCAATGCCCCTTCTTTTCTATTGGAAAGCCTAAATCACATGTGTAATAGAGTCAGAGCAAGAACAGATGCATCCCCCATTTTATATATGCATCCCCCATTTTATACCCCATTTTATATACCATAAAGGTCTGATAAAACTATTAATTAAAAGTCAATTAAGAAAAGTTGGGAGGTCAATTGAGAATCAATTCCCCTTGTTTTCTATTGGAAAGCCTAAATCACATGTCTAATAGAGTCAGAGAAAGAATAGATGCATCCCCCCATTTTATATACCATAAAGGTCTGATAAAGCTATTAATTAAAAGTCAATTAAGAAAAGTTGGGAGAACTTAGGGTGCATTTTTTGTTTTGGGGAGGGTTTCAACCTTACATTGCAAAATAAAAAAGGGGTAGGAAAAAGGGCAGTGAAATGAAAATTAAGAAAATACAAGACTTAATCTTAGAGGGCCAATAAAAAAGGGGTAGGAAAAAGGGCAGTGAAATGAAAATTAAGAAAATACAAGACTTAATCTTAGAGGGCCTCTTTTGTATAGATGAGTAAAAAAAAAAGAAATAGTCCCTCCTCTAGTTCCTCAATTATCCATGGTATATACCAAAAAAAGTGATAAGCTAAGAAAATGAAGGAGACCCCTCCTCCCATTGAAACCCTACCTACACAAATCCAATAGGTAGAGAAAACTAAGAGAAAAATGATTGAGTTCGAAGCTGAGAAAACACCAGTAGAGAACGAACCCACCTTGGCTAAAATTTTGAAAGGTGGAAATAAACCCCACACTATGACATGGAACAAACTGAGACTAAACATCAAATTAAAGAAGAATCTTGAGATAGCCAAATAGGTGAGAGATGTGGATAAAATTTTTTAGAGGGACTTGATCATAAACAAAGAGAAGAATACCCGTTCAAAAATACTAGAGAAAATAAAAGATTCAGAGAAAGAAGGAAAATGGCGGTCCCTTAACCATACATATAGAGCTTCTAACCCACCAGATTGTTGTTCTGAAGGTCTGAGTGAAAAAGTGTCATACCCTTTGGATACCAAAAAAAGTGATAAGCTAAGAAAATGGAGACCCCTCCTCCCACTGAAACCCTACCTACAGACATCCAATAGGCAGAGAAAACTAAGAGAAAAATGATTGAGTTCGAAGGTGAGAAAACACCAGTAGATAACGAACTACGGATTGAATAATGCTGATAGTATTGGGTGAGGTAATGTGTTATTGGGTCTTGAAAGCATCCTGGGCTCCCTGATTGACTGGAAGCGTAATGGGCTGGGTAATGGGACTGAATACGAACTGAATGGCGGGGGGATGAGTTAACATATATACCCCATACCGAGAGGAGGGCAACATAACACCTATTGGAAAAACCTGTTTCTTAAAAAAAAGTGATAAGCTAAGAAAATGAAGGAGACCCCTCCTCCCACTGAAACCCTACCTATATACATCCAATAGGTAGAGAAAACTGAGAGAAAAATGATCGAGTTCGAAGCTGAGGAAACACCAGTAGAGAACGAACCCACCTTAGGCTGAAATTTTGAAAGGTTGAAATAAACCCACACTATGACATGGAACACACTGAGACTAAACATCAAATTAAATATCAAATTAAAAAAGAATCTTGAGATAGCCAAATAGGTCAGAGATGTGGATAAATTTTTTTAGAGGGACTTGATCATAAACAAAGAGAAGAATCCCCGTTCAAAAAGACCAAAGAAAATAAAAGATTCAAAGAAAGAAGGAAAATGGCGAAACCTTAACCATACATATAGAGCTTCCAACCCACCAGATCGTTCCGAAGGTCTGAGTGAAAAAGTGTCATACCCTTTGGTAAGACCAAGGTGGTTTAGACTTAGAAGATGGTACTGAACTAAGAGTAAAAGACACAAGAGGACAAATGTGGATATCTTTTTAGAGGAAACTAAAACACTTAGCTAAAATGATTTTTCACTGCACAGTTTTGATCCTTCAGAGTTAAAGTGAAATTTTGATCTATAAACCGATAGCCTACTTATCAATGTTTGTTCATTGGTAAAGGTAAAAGGGCACTAATTGTTTCATTTTCAATGCATTTTGTGCGAGCGTATAGATAAAAGAGCTAACAGATGAAAATAACTGTTATATTCTCACTTCAAAAGGATAACCAAAAAAAAGGGTTTTTGAAGGGGTGACAAAGCACAAATTCTAAAGAAGCCCAAAAAAAAGTTGTTTTTCCAAAAAAAAAAAAAGAAGCCCAAAAGAACTTATTTTTCAACCCAAAAAAAAGGGTTTTCGAAGGGGTGACAAAGCACAAATTCTAGCAAATAGAGGCAAAAAGATCAGACACCATTTTCCCTATGTTCCCTCGAAATACATCCTCCAATGGCATTTCATAACAAGTGACTTTTCAAGTATAATGCTTATGTTCCCTAAAAATACCTCTGACGAGAGTTAAAACAAGTGAAACAAGTGAATTTTCAAGTATAATTGTATGTAAATGCAAATTAAAACAACTAGTTAAATAATGGGGAAAAGAGGATATATTGTCATTAACAATTTCCAGCGATTGGTTAAAAGACTAAGACAAAATGAGTTGCAAGAACCTACCCATATTCCCATATTTCTTATTAACTGTTCTCGAAAAGGAAAAATGAATGAACACTGTGATTTAATACACTCGTGACAAATATCAAAGCACACATCCCCTAAATAGTCTCCCAATCCTTATGTGAGGAACATATAATTCAGAACAAATATCAAAGCACACATCCCCTAAATAGTCTCCCAATCCTTATGTGAGGAACATATAATTCAGAACACTTGGCTCATGGATGGAAATTGAAGACAAAGGAGCCAAAGAAATGACAATATACAACAAAAGGATAAACCAAGCACATTTATGGATAAGAGCACGTGTTGAAAAAATGGGGGAAGTGATAAACATTATCAAAAAGATTTGAAAAATTGGGGAAAGTGATGAACATTATCCAAAATAGATACAACTAGAATGTATGTTTCACAATGTTATTTCAATGCATGTGTATTGTGTAGAGTGTTTCCTCTCTATCCACTATTTATATTCATTTTCTATTTTATATGGCTTGGAGATCCAAGAGACATGGAAAAATGTAAGTGTAGGAGTTAAAGGTCAAGCATAACTTGTTCTTTAGTATCCGTGACCATATGGATTGGGTATGAGTTGGTGGATCTGGAATTAAGGAGTTATAACTTGTTCTTTAGCATCCGTGGCCATATGGATTGGCTATGAGTGGGTGGATCTGGAATTAACTGAAGTCGATTCACTCTACGTTGTAGATGTTTAACACTATCCAATATTTATGTTCACTTTCTAGTGTATATGGCTTGGAGATCCCAGAGACATGGAAAAATGTAAAAGTGGGAGCTAAAGGTCAAGCATAACATGTTCTTTAGAATCTGTGGCCATATGGATTGGGTATGAGTTGGTGGACCTGGAATTAACTGAGGTTGACTCACTCAGTTGTAGATGTTTAACCCAACAGTAGATTCACTCTAGGTTGTAGCCATGAGTTTGATTAAGAATTTTGTGCAGTAGATTCACTCTAGGTTGTAGACGTTTAACTCTATCCATTATTTATATTCACTTTCTAGTGTATATGGCTTGGAGATCCCAGAGACATGGAAAAATGTAAAAGTAAGAGCTAAAGGTCAAGCATAACATGTTCTTTAGAATATGTGGCCATATGGATTGGGTATGAGTTGGTGGACCTGGAATTAACTGAGGTTGATTCACTCGGTTGTAGATGTTTAACCCAACAGTAGATTCACTCTAGGTTGTAGCCATGAGTTTGATTAAGAATTTTATGCAGTAGATTCACTCTAGGTTGTAGCTATGAGTTTGATTAAGAATTTTGTGCATAAATTGTAAATTTATGAAATATGGATATTGGTTGTTGTGTTTATCCTTATTTCAATTGTGAAAGAGAATATATTAGCCTTCATGTTGTATTATTTTGTGCACTAGCTAATCCAAATCAATGGATATTGGAAGAAAGTAACCCTCCTATATAGTTGAATGGGTGAAAGTGTAAGCTATAATGGCCATAGTGCAATACAATTGTGAAAGAGAATATATTAGCTTTGTGAAAGAGAGTATATTAGCTTTCATGTTGTATTATTTTGCGCACTAGCTAATCCAAATCCATGGATATTGGAAGAAAGTAACCCTACTACATAGTTGAATGGGTGAAAGTGTAAGCTATAATGGCCATAGTGCAATACAACCGAGTAAACCATTAATGTCATAGAAACAAAATCATTGCGCATGTTTTCTAAAAATACAAACTCCAACACATACACTCAATTTTTTTATATAGTTGAATGGGTGAAAGTGTAGCTAATTTTTTTATATAGTTGAATGGGTGAAAGTGTAGCTATAATGGCCATAGTGCAATACAACACAGTAAGTCATTAATGTCATAGAAACAAAATCATTGCGTATGTTATCTAAAAATACAACCTCCAACCCATACACTCAAATTCATGTGAAACAATTTTTCTTAACGCTTTAATCACCTAGCACTAAGAAAAATTATTTGACATCGATTAAACTCAATAATAAATGCACAAAAAATGTCTCAAAAATGCAAATTTCTTGGGCATAAAAATGCAATTCTATGTTTAGCTGGTTAATAATGCATTCTTCTTACCAAGAGAATGGCTCCCGGATTCAAAAACACATGACATCGATTAAACCCAATTCTATGCACAAGACTAACCCATACTTGCTCCTCCTACCCTCGACCTATACCTTTTGTTAATTACTCCTTTGTCCTTTTGTTTACCCTCGACCTATACCTTTTGTTAATTACTCCTTTGTCTTTTTCTTTCCACCTCTAAATGTGGCTGCAACTCCCGTAATGGCCACCTTAAGTCATCCCAATCTAACTTTTGGGATCCCTGTTATTGTGGACAGGAGTTTTAGATCCAAGAACTTTGAACAAAGCATCTCATAGGTTTTTGAAGGGGTGACAAAGCAAAAATTCTAGCAAAAAGAGGAAAACAGATCAGTCACCATTTTCCCTATGTTCCCTAAAAATACATCCTCCAATGGCATTTCATAACAAGTGACTTTTCAAGTATAATGCCTATGTTCCCTAAAAATACCTCTGACGAGAGTGAAAACAAGTGAAACAAGTGAATTTTCAAGTATAATTGTATGTAAATGCAAATTAAAACAACTAGTTAAATAATGGGAAAAAAGAGGATATATTGTCATTAACAATTTCCAGCAATTGGTTAAAAAACTAAGTCAAAAAGAGTTGCAAGAACCTACCCATATTCCCATATTTCTTATTAACTGTTCTCGAAAAGGAAAAATGAATGAACACTATGATTTAATACACTCGTGACAAATATCAAAGCACACATCCCCTAAATAGTCTCCCAATCCTTATGTGAGGAACATATCATTGAGAACACTTGACCCATGGATGGCAATTGAAGACAAAGGAGCCAAAGAAATGACAATATACAACAAAAGGAAAAACCAAGCACATTTATGGATAAGAGCACATGTTGAAAAATTGGGGGAAGTGATAAACATTATCAAAAAGATTTGAAAAATTGGGGAAAGTGATGAACGTTATCCAAAATACATACAAAGCCAAAAAAAAAAAAAATCATCTAATAATTGTATTTTCATTCATATATTAATGGATTAAAATCATCTCTCAATCAACTAGAATGTATGTTTCACAATGTTATTTCAATGCATGTGTATTCTGTAGAGTGTTTCCTCTCTTTCCATTATTAGTCCCTGCCTGGGACTATTAGCATTCGATGAGGCATTGACCGGGTATTAGTTCTTCGGTTGACCGTAAATTTCGAGTGTTTAAACAATGTTAACCAAAGTTTATCGCTCGCGATTTGGCTTCAAAAAGTTTTAACCAAACTTTCGATTTCACCCTCTTATTGCAAGCATCTCTTGCCCCGATGTGATTTTATTGAGGGCAATTTATTTTATCCTAAGTTTTTTCTTGCCCGTGCTTAGACTCTTAAGCTGGATGTTCTAGTTTATACGTAGGCTGGATGTTCTAGTTTATACGTATGCTCAGGCATGTTATCCATTTGTCACTATGCAGACTCGATGCATCAACACTTGGCGCGGGGTATTTTATTTCAGGGGCAGAGAGTTCCTGGGCTAGAGGAGTTGTAGGAGCAGAGTTTTCGGGCTAGAGAAATAGCAGAGGCGCCCTCTTTGTAAGTGTTTTCCTACCTTTTGCTTCGCATTTACATGGCTTTTCCAGAGCTAACATACTCAGATTTGCTTCAGTAAGCCTTTTGAAGCCCTAGTTATTTGTCAGCAGAGAAAAGGGACTTCTACGGTTTTGGTCTATCTTTTTACACTGACTTCGTCATCATCTGTTCGGGTTTTTCGTATCTTTTCTGAACATTGTGCTTTTTGTGTCTTTTTTTCCTAATTTTCGCTGTTTTCTGGTACTCGTATTTTCTAGTTAGGCTGAATTTGAATACTTCTGAGAGATTTGGGAATTTAAAGTTTATCGTTTTCTGATTTCTACTTTTAGCGTATGTATTCTTTTAATTGTGTTGCAGATGCAGTTAGTTTGTGTTTTCTGTGAATATGAAGAAATTGTTTGTTTGATTATGTCCAGGTTGAAATTTTTTACCTGAGTGAGATATGATTTTATGATGTATATAGCTGAATATTTGGTCCATCAGAATATAACGCAAAATACCTATTCTCGGTAATTGATTTTATTAGGACTGGACGAAACTATGGATTTTAGAAGTAACAGATGTCATAGAACTCAAGAGATACTGCATAATATTATGAGATCCTTTTAAGAACAACTTTGATAGTTTCGTATGGGCTTGTAATTGTGTATATATGTTTTTGCAGTGTTATTGAACAACCTTTAGGTAGAACCAATCATCCTACCTTTCAAACGATGGTAGAATCCAAAGCCATTTTGATATGTTGTATTACCTACGGTCTCGGTCATCTTATTTTCACTTCTCTTTGTTTAAATACTTCGTTTTCAAAAGGTATCTCCTTCCTCTATCTGCATGTGTTTTATGTGTTGAT
>APFE030761755.1:37285-47938 GCA_000404065.3 Pinus taeda | reverse complement strand
ACGTCCATGAAGAATCCGGAGCACACCGCCTGCCGAGCTCATCCACGGATCCCATCGTGATATTACCGGGGCCCACCACCTTCATTCGACATTCCGAGGATTCATCCACTTGGCTAACTTCGGGGCATGGCTCTGATACCACTTGTAAGGACTTTGGACACCACATATCTCCACAATGGTATGATATTGTCCACTTTGGGCCTAAGCCCTCATGGATTTGCTTTTGGACTTACCCCAAAAGGCCTCATACCAATGGAGATATTTGTCCATCCTTATATACCCATGATCCTCCCCACTTCTAGTCAATGTGGGACTTTGGTCGTATACCCAACAACCATAATGGAATGGCCCATACCAAAAGATGTAGCGGACATTAGATCCTTTATGGGATTATCCGGTTATTACAAACGATTCGTGGAAGGTTTTTCAAGAGTAGCGTACCCTATCACCTCCTTACAGAAAAAGGGAAGAGCATTCAAAAGGACCCTGGAATGTCAAAAAAGCTTTGAGCAGCTTAAGCATCTGCTCACCACAACACCCATTTTGAGTATAGCTAATCCTAAGAAGGACTATGTGGTGTGCACTAATCCAAGCAAGGAGGGCATGGGAGGTGTGTTGATGCAGGAAGGAAAAGTGATTGCTTATGAATCAAGGAAGCTAAAGGAGCATGAGCAGAAGTATTTTGCTTATGACTTAGAGTTAGTAGCCGTCATACACGCATTGAATATGTGGCGACATTATCTCATGGGGAGGAAATTTTTATTACTAAAAGACCACCATAGTTTGACTAGTTATTTTAGCCAGCCCATTCTAAATGCGAGACAAGCACACTGGGCAGATTTCCTTAGTGGGTTTGACTTTGATATCAAACACTTGAAGGGCAGAGAAAACTAGGTGGCTGATGCCTTAAGTTGGAAGGTGCAATGTTTGTATGAAATCTCCTCTAGTGAATGGAAAAATCCCTTCAAGGAAATGATAAAAAAGGCAGCGGAACAAGATGTTGAATACCAGGAAATAAAGCAGCAGGTACAACAGTTTACCAGTGAGAGAAATCAACAAGGATATGAAGTAGATGATGCTGGAATGTTGCATTATAAAAAGAGGATGTATGTACCTAGTCAAAACAGTCTTAAAAATCTGATTTTAGATGAATTTCACATTAGCCACTATGCTAGACACCCAGCGTATCAGAAAATGATCACTGCGCTTCGAAAAGAGTACCATTGGCCACAGATGAAAAAGAATGTAGCTGAGTATTTAGCGCGATGTTTAGAGTGTCAACAAATTAAAGAAGAGCATCAGCACCCAGCCGGGTTATTACAACCCTTACCCATTCCGGAATGGAAATGGGAAACCATTTCTATGGATTTCATAGCAGGGCTGCCTCAGACAAAGAAGAACAATGATTCTATTATGGTGGTGGTAGACAAATTGAGTAAAGCAACACATTTTATACCTGTGCAATCCACCTAAAGGGCTGTGAAAATTGCCCACATCTTCATGCAGAATGTTTTTAAACTGAATGGACTCCCGAAGACAATAATTTCTTATCGTGACGTGAAATTTACGTCGGCCTTTTGGAGGACATTATTTGCAGAATTGGGGACATCGCTGAATTTCAGTACAGCTTACCACCCCCAGATCGACGGTCAAACAGAGCGAATGAACCAGGTGGTAGAAGACATGTTAAGAGCCTATGTAATGCATGAACCAATGCAGTGGGAGGAGTATTTACACTTGGTTGAATTTGAATACAACAACGGGTATCATACTTCGTTACAAATGAGTCCCTTTGAGGTTTTGTACGGGTGGAAATTCTGGATGCCCTCAAGCTGGGGTGGACCTGAAGACAAATTAAGGTTAGGACCAGAGATGCTCAAGGAAATGGAAGATATGGTAAAAAGGGTATGCGCTAATTTAAAAGCTACACAGGATAGACAAAAGAGTTTTGTTGACCAGAAGAGGAGGTTCAAAGAATACGAAGTTGGTGACCATGTTTATGTGAGGATCCAAGTCAGAAAAAGCACATTGTAATGGAGCAGGTGTGCCAAGTTGGCACCCCGATATTATGGACCATTCCAGATCTTGGCAAGAATTGGTCCAGTGGCTTACCGGCTCACCCTGCAAAGTCACATCCGGGTCCACAATGTCTTCCATGTCTCTCAATTAAAAAAATACGTTTATGACCCTAAACATGTGATCAAATGGTAGGACATACAGGTAAGGATTAATTTCAGTAGACTAGACTAAAAGTTTACGTTAGAAGAAACTAATTGGAATGTTACTGGTTGCATGTCGAACTGAAAGGAGAAGTCTTGATGGAGCCGCTGAACATCTTCGGCCGAAGAGAAGTACAGTTGCGGAAGCGTGCTATTACCCAAATTAAAGTGCAGTGGTAGCACTTCGGGCCTGACGAGGCCACTTGGGAAGATGAAGAGCTTATAAAAAAGGCTTACTCGGAACTGTTCGTAACAAAAGGACATCGGGATGATGTCCAATCTCAGGACGGGGAGATGTGATACCCCGGAACATTGTAATTATTCTCCTGTAATTATTTTATTACTGTATTCAATTACAAACCAAAGAATGATGGTTATTCGAATTAAAGAATACTTTTCTTAGTTATTGACCATGGAAATATTTCTTTAAGTTTTCTTTTAAAAAAAAAAAAAGAAGCTAGCAACTTCCGAGGAGGGAAGTTGGGCAAAACAGGGAGTTTCTGGAAAGAAACCCTAACTGCCTCCCCTAACTAAAAACACCTCGAGGAAAAGGAGGCAGGGGGAGGAAAAAACCATGCTGAAGGTCAGACGATAAGAGGAGGATGCTAAGTCTGGTAATGACTACATAGCATGCACTTGGTGAGTATTATACTTGCAGAGGTTGGTGACGTTGCAAGAGAACTCGGGGGGAGATACAATCGAGGAGGACGTATCTCATGGTTAGGCAGATAACAAGCAGACAATAACGAATACAATCCTTGCAAGGTGCACAGATTGTTTCTAGCAGGAGACAGGTAAGTGGTCTATCCTAGAATTATTTAAGTTGTTGATGAAAGGGTAAAGTTTGATGTGTTTGTATCAGTTAAGAACTGTAATTTCATTTGGTTATTATTTTTGGGAAGTTGCAGTAAGAAAGAAAAGAATCATGAATATATACATAAGAAACGAGAACAAACATGTACCCATGGGGTTAGGGAGACATTTAGAACTGTAAACCATGTCTAGAGAAAGGCTATAATATTTAATTGATTTCAGATACCAGGGAAAAGTATGTGGCATAGCGGTGAAGCGATAAGAAAAACCCCGAGGTTCACAGTTGCACCTGAAAATACTCGTAAGAGTAATTTATGGGAAAGAACCAAACCAATGTTGGCCCCACTGTGTGGCCTCAAAAAAAAAAAAAAAGAACATCCGACCAGTCTTTAAATAAAGTTAACAGGGTTACTCGATGGCCAATTCTTTTCACTAAAAAAAAACAAAAGTCAAAGGGCAAGGGTTAGCTCTGTCGACTCGTCTACAGCAAGGGTAGTACCATATGAACCTGTAACAAGCAGGGTAGCTGCACAGTATCAGTTGGAAGAATGACTGTGTGTTATGGGTAAGTGTTGTAGGTCAATTATGGCGTAATAAGGACCCCTATATGGTATTTCACATAATTTTCTTTCTCTTTCCTGGGATACGGACGCGCCCTAACCGTCTTGGTAATTATTCCAGCAGCCAAGAGTCATTGACTCAGGCTTTTCATAATAAAAATAAACTGCTTTTCATAATAAAAATAAATGACTTTTCATAATAAAAATAAACCCTTAAGAATGGCAAAGAACCTGAGCCATTAATGGAATCTCGGGAATGAACCCGTGAGGACAAGGGACTCATAACCAGGGGAATTCAGGGTGCCAATAACCCTATAAGGAGTCTTTAATTCGTCATCATAGATGGAACAGTCACTCTTAGCAGAATCTATTTTGTAGTCATGCCCAGGCTTTATAATAAAAGCCGTAAGTGGTAAACAACCGTAAGAAGTTTGGAACAAAATGCAAGAAAAGGTGATGGTCATGGGTGACTACCGAACTTCCAAAATCAAACAAAACTGTAGGAATAATTGAAACAGTAAAATTCTTGTTAAAAGTATTTAACCACCGAAAGACGATAGTCGTCCTAATATACAAAATGTGACAGTCATTTTACAGTATCAAAAGAAATATTAAACCGTATGTAAATATGCCTTACCAGAACAAATACAGAGTAATTAATTGCATATGAGATACGAAAAAAAAACAATACAGACAAGTCTGCAATATTCCACATGGACACAGTGCGAACATTAAGACTATATACTAATAACTGTAACCACAGTGAATGGTCTCGTTGTTTATAGGCCTATCTTACAAGTCATGGACATAACAATTCTCTGAAATTTGCAGACCCGTAGCCAGAATTATAAAAATTACAAGTTGAGGAGCAGCGAGGGGAATTACTCCATCGTGGTCTTAAGCCTAAGTCCACGAGGAGCCCTCAGCTCTTTTCTTTAAACCCTAGCTAGCATTGGACAATCCTATGTTGTAAAAGTAAAGGAAACAACAGTTACAGTAGATAATTCCTTTCTCAAAAAACTGAAGTGAAACCCTCGAAATGCCTCGAGAATTATCTTGCTTCCAACCAAAACTTCTTTAGCATGACATGCTTACCCGGTGCATAGCGTTCAACGTTAACCATGGAGCAGGGCGTTGGTATGGCAACCTCCGGGTCCACAACACCATTATTCATAATCTGTAAGACATCAAGAATTCGTAATATGTATTTAGAACACAACTATGTAAAAACAATGATCGAAATAGAACACATTACAGTGAAGCGACAAAACCAATTCATACCTGGTTATGATGGTGTCAAGGAGGTCTCAGATTACACCCAAACTCCTTGCAGGTTGCCTCCGTCAACTCTGAGTATTGTCATTACAGGAGAAGCTGAATCGTGGGGGACGAACGCGAAAGGCGGTGCAAAGGATGAACCACATCCATGACAAGCCAGTGCAAAGAATGAACCACATCCATGAGAAGGCGATGGAAGAGTTTCCCGAGATGAATCCAACAGTTGGATGAGTCTCCTACCTCCCTTGCCGTTGAAGGGGTGAAGTTTCCAAGGTCGCCGACATCGAGGTTTCACCGCCGCGCCACGTCATTCAGGGCAGTGGAGCGATTAATGCAAGGCAGCGAGCCATCAAACCAAAATATCAAATGTGAAATCATGACATAAGAACCAGGCAATTCATACCATAGTTTTAAACTGCTAACCGGAAAACTTTTAACATTAATGATCTCCGTATTCCAACCAGTGAGCTGAGTTGAGAACCGAATCCCAAAACAAATATCCAAGACTAGTACGCCAACTAATTCAGAGATGCGCGATTATCAGATAGGCTTAGTACCAAAGGTGAAATTAATTTTTTTTTACCATGGTAAGTTTTAAATTAGGGCACTTTCGGAGAACTTCAAAGCTTCATCGAGTGAGTCCTGGACCACTTGGATAGTGGGAGCTGGGGCTTCACTCACGATATGGGCAGGAGATTGCCCTCCAGAGGCGGATAAGCCACCAGTTATTTTTGCGAAGCTCGGAGCCATATTTTACGCAGATCTGCACCAGATCTATACCGTAGATTCAATTCAATACCGCAGATCTATACCGAAGGCTAAAGAAAGATCTCTTCCCAATCTTGGTAGAAGGTATTAATTTAATTTAGGATTCTTTTCATCATAACTATACCGAAAAGATCTGCGGAGAGAACTGCGAGATATGCTACGCCCTTCACCGAATGCAATAGTTTATATATATATACGCCCTTCACCGAAACCACAGATCTGCTGGAGAAAAATGCGAGATATGCTACGCCTTTCACCAGACCGCAGATCTGAAGAACCGCAGATAATTCACTGAATTCACCGAATGAGATCTGAAGAGAAAATTGCGAGAAAACTCACCGAATGAGATCCGAAGAACCAAGGAAAGGTAAATCGGCAAAGAAAATAATTTGGTGCAGCTCTGAAGAACCGCAGATCGAATGAGATCTGAAGAACCGAGGAAAGGTAAACCGGTGAAGAAAATAATTTGGTGCAGCTCTGAAGAACTAGAATTTAAGTATACTCATGTCGTATACTCATGTCTATTTCTTCATATTTTTATTAAAGAAATAGGATTTAATGGTGAAAAGTAAGGATTTATTCACTACAGATAAGTGGATAAACGTTCACCTTCATGTCTTTTATTTTTTAAATGAATTCAAATTTCTTCTATTGTAAATGCAATTATGTTTCAAGGTTTAAAGGTTTAAGGTGGTCATAAGGTTTGAAACTCATGGTATTTAGGAGGAGACACCAAAGGAAATGCACCTATGATAATTGTTCTTATGGCCTATATTTTGTAGTGAGTAGTGATTTTTGATGTGAAACTTGTGGTAGTATGAGCCATTGCAAATTTCCACCCATGTTAAACGTTGGTGTGGCCTAAGATCAATAACTTTTATGTTGTAAATTGCTCTTAATTACAAATTCCCCTAAAAAAATTGTTAGGAAAGTTATTATATTTAAATGTATTTTACGTTGTATTAAGAAAATAATAAAATAATAAAAACAACATTGTTGGAAAATTGAAAATGTGATATGCTAACAAATTTTAATGAGTATTCTCTCTCTCTCTCTCTCTCTCTCTCTCTCTCTCTCACGCACACACACAAAAAAAAGAACATAATTACACTGTTGTAGCAGATGCCCACTTAAGGATTTTGACAGAGCATGGATTTGAGAGACCTGAAAGAGGATACTACCATAGATTTGATAGACCAAACATAATCATTCGACATGGGAATGGTCTTCAGAGTGACTCTTATTTCCTCTCTTTCTCACAACCTTGTTCCAACCGATAGGAGGTGGATCAACCAAATTAATTTGCATATTACTGCTAAGATCTGAAGGAGATTCTCTATCAGTATCCAAAGAAGTCGATTCATGCGCACGCTTCAAAATATTCGAAGGTATTTCTTGACTTGCGAGCTACCTGTTTGCAGTGGATACTAAGATCCCTACTGAAACCCCATAAGTTTGATAAGAAGTGACAATTTGATCTTGCTCCCCTGGAATCATATCATCATTGACACAATTCTCCTCTTGATCTAAAATGGAAGAATTATTTCCCTCCATAGGGGGCAGGTTAACATATTTACAAATTTTAGATTTTGAAGATTTGAAGTGTTGTCTCTTGATGGAATTTGATAGAGGGAAGGAATTCTATAAATGGCTAATTTGTAGACAAAATCAACAACAAAACACAGTATTCTCGTAATCCAAAGTTTGGGTCCAATGATAATCACCGATTTTTTAATTTATTTGATTAGAAAACCCTTTTCTAATGTCAATTTCCACATATGTTTTTCTGGAGGTTTACATACCACACTTCCCTCTAGAGGTATATATGGTAAGATAATGACCTAAGGAATTTCCTATGCCCTAAAAAAATTGAAAGGTGTCAAAGATGGGTGGGAAAATAATGGGAGTGAATCCCAATTTGGCAAATTGATGATGATTATTGTAGAAGGATTGAAGTTGAGAAACCAGGAGGTTAAGAAAAAACCAACATTACTCGAGAATGAAAGCCCACCAGTTAGGGCCTTCTAGTACTCTTATGGTTCAACAAACAACACTATAAAAAAACCTTTAGAGTAGAAGATGACCTTGCACTCTTTAGTCTAGGTTGTATGAATCCATTTGTATATATCATCAAAACGTGGCCATAAGCAATTGAAATGAAAAATAAGGCCCGATTTAGTGTAAAGTTGGAGGTATTCCTCCATATTTGGGTGTGAAATCTTAGTAGAGGGCAACTCCTCATATTTATCAACCTCGAACGCCCTACGATATTCTTGGGGTTGTTGAGAGCAGGGTCCTATTTTGAGGGACTCCTTGAATGACATAGGCTTTAAACTTGAAGATGCCCTAGCCCCTTGGGCAATTCCAAACAAGCATGCTGCTATAGAGATAGTGATATCCCTCTTAATTTCATAAGTCTTTGAGACCTTTTTCCATCTTCATTTTCCTCCCTTTGTAGATGAGCCTCATTTAACCCACAAGAATAATTGTCTGTTGTTGAATCCTCATAGCCAGTGCTCCCACTCCTTCTGGTTATGTGGCCCAAAAGTAGAGGGTCATACCAGGCATGGTTTGAACAAAGATTATAAAGATGTCGAGAAAAAAACTTATATTGATCGAGGGCCTCCAAAATATTAACACTAGATCTAAATATGCCATTTGTGTCTTGAATATATCTATGTATCGATTGCGTGAAGAGGGATATAAAATGGGGAGTGCACTTGTAGTTCCCCACTCCCACATACACCATGAAATCTCTGACAAGCTTCAACATTTTTTCTCATGATAATATCATCAACAATACTCTCTCTCTCTCTCTCTCTCTCTCTCTCTCTCTATAATATATATATATATATATATGAAAAATAAATTTTGAAATCATATAATTTGAAGATAAAAATATATATTTATCTTGAAATAAATAATCAATTATTTTATAAATTTACATTCGTTTTAATTTTATAATTATGTTTTTTGTATTTTTTATTATATTTTATTTAAATTTCAAATTTTTGTTTTATATTTATAAGAAAAATTACACCGTAATCAAAATATTAAAAAAATTAATTTATATTATGCATAAAAAAATATGATCATGATGATGAAGAATAATATCCACTAACATTTATGTGGCCTACCATGCCTCAATAAGGTAAGAGATTAATTAAAATTCCTTAACATCTTATTTCTATACTAAAAAAAGTGAGAGCGCCCCCCTAGATCCCCATAGTTTTGATGAGTTAAAACGTCCAAAAGGTTGGTACTGTGACAAATATTTTGAAAATTAGATTGAATGTGAGGACAAGCTAAGAGAGAGTGTTTTTCATCCTCAACCCTCCTAGGATTGCATAGTTGACAAACTTTTTCATCCCATGATGTTTTATTATTGACCAACAGCTACTTTTGCTATGGAGCTTATTAGTTCTAATCTTGTAAACTTTCATTTTCTTTTTAGCACTAGTTAAAAAGGGAGATAATTTTGGTGTTCAAGCTTGTGGTTGATCACCTCCTTATAATGTAGTAGTTTCATTTTTCCCTCTAGCTCTTTATTTCCCCACAATTTATTCTTAGATTTGGAAGTATAGTATGTTTAATATTTTCTAAAAATTCTAAAAGGTGATCTCGACATTTATTTCCTAATGGTCTAGCCAAGACTAGGCATCCTTATCCCACCCACGCTTGAGTCGAAGGTTGGGGTGTTTGGCTAGAGATAGAAGAAATTTTAGGAATCCTCTTGACATTCATGTTGTATAACTTCTTCTTATACATAACATACCTATTCATAGCCATGGTTTCAATGAGGGAAAGAATTTTTTCAATGAAGAGGATAAGGTAGGGAGAATTTTCTTTAATTTTGAGATTGTAGGTTATAAATTCCTTTTGGAGTTGTTCAATGTTTTTGCACGACTCTTCTGATATACTAAAACCTCAAAACTCACATCCATATAAAATAACAAGAGTAACATCACTATAAAATAGGATCTTATTTCAAAAGAAAAACATTGGAGGGGGGGGGGGATACACTCTATCAAATTTGGGAAGCCTTAGGCTACAACTCTTTGCGTTGAAGGCCAATGTTCGACATGAGAACTATGGATGGATTCTAAGATGAGATGCTCGTTAAAATAAATTTCAGGTGGAACTTTGAAAATCCCACATCTGTTTGAAGCATGCAATGGAAGAACTAAAATGGGAAATGAACTCAGTTAGAAGTTATTATACAACTAGTATCCACATGTTGCGGTTGAGGGAGATTGATGATGGACTAAGGTATGGAAGGTGACAATACCTTCCAAATGTATCTACTTCATGTGGATTGTTTTTTGGAATTGAGTGTTGACATGAAAGCAACTCGAAAGGAGAAAAATCCAATGTCTAGGTAAGTGGTAATTAAGATGATGGAACTACCTCTCATATATTTATGGGAGACCCCTTCTCAATGCAATCTTATAGGGATGTAGAATTCCACGTAGACCTCCTTAATTTGTCGAAAAAGAGGATGGTGGACCACAATTTCAAGGACTAGTTTATGTCAAGGCACTTGAAGACACATAGGTCACTTCCATATTTAGCAATATGGAGGATATGTCTTTCTCAAGATGCTAGCACCTTGAGAGTTGTCACTTGTTTTTAAGTTATTTTCTTTCCCTAAAACTCTTCCATTCATCCTTTCGGGTTACAACTCATGTTTTGAATTTACTTTCTTCTTAAGTATGCTTTCCTAAAAAGTCATATATCACAAAATCTTCTTAAATATTATTTGAAAACACATCCCCTGGCTCAAATTAGGTTTGTGTAATTATGTAATGAACTTTATTAATAATGTAATTATGTAAATTTTGTTGTTAATCATGAAATGAACTTTATTTTATTATTTTTTCAATGGAAATTTAACATTTTTTAAGTAAATTAAGAATAAAATATGATATAGATAATTATTTTTCAAAATTCTAATCCATATAATTAACTAAAATGACATCAACTCAATAAACTATATACTTTTATGGTTAATGCTA
>APFE030761755.1:22820-36975 GCA_000404065.3 Pinus taeda | reverse complement strand
TTTATATAATCAAATTATTAAAATAAAATAAACAAATTTTATAACCTCATAATAGTGTAATGGACCATTAGCTTATTTTTAAATATTATACAAATTGTTTTATTCAAAGTTAGTTATTTATCATTCTAATATGTGTCATTTAACTTAAATATAACTTATCTTAAATATAGTTTAATTAAACTAAAATATAATAATACATATAATTCATCAAAAAATAATAACTTAATAAAATGTGTATTTGTTATCATACATCAACCATTAATTAAAAATATGATTAACTAATGATTGTTTATATTACATAATATAAAATTAATATATACTTTTATTTTTTATATATATTTATGTACTTTAGTTTATTATAATATATATATATATATATATATATATATATAATATATATATATATGTTATTGTAAATTAAATATGTTTTTAATATATAATAAACTGTATTAAATTGAAAATAAAGAGAAAAAATATAATTTATTAAAATAAGAATAATAATAAAATCAAAAAAATAAAATAAAAAATAAAAAATCTAAAAACTAAAAATGAAATCAAAACAAACTAATAAGCCAAGCCAATGAAACAAAAACTAAATAAACAAGATAAGCTACATGGCAGCTAGTCCTTGCCGAAGGCTTGAAGAAAAACATGAGACCACAGTTTTGGTAAAGCACAGTCAAGCCAAAGCATTTTGTGGAGTTTCAACAAACATGTTGGTTACATTGTATACGGGTATTCCACGGAGAGTGGCATGTCTAACAGGTAGGGAATGGGAAGTGATCGATCAAGCTAGTAATCAAATGTGTTGGTTACACTGTATATGTGTATTCCATGGAGTGCTTCATGTGTAACATGAAGGGGACGAAAGTTGATCGATCAAGCTAGTCTGATTTTTTTGTTGGTGTCCTAATAATCCAGCGTTTCCTAGCCAGACAATTCCAGAAAACCACTGGCCATACAATCCCAAAAAACATTGTATATGTGTATTCCATGGAGTGCTGCATGTGTAACATGAAGGGGACGATGAAAATTGATCGATCAAGCTAGTCTGATTTTTTTGTTGGTGTCATGATAATCCAGCCTTTGCTAGCTAGACAATTCCAGAAAACTACTAGCCATATGATTCCAGAAAACTACAAATACAAGGCAGCACTAAATCGTTGAAAACTACAAAAGAATCCTTATGGATGTACAAAAGAATGTATTAGAACAAATTGTTCTCGTATGGTAAACATGTCGTCAAGCATAAGAGTTCAATACCTTAATTAAAGACAACAACCTGCAAATGAAGAACAATGTCGCGCCCTCGAAACCAGTAGCCGGAGATGTGGTAGCGGGCTCACTTCACTGAAAATTTTACCAAAAAGCTTAATCTTAACTATATAAATATGAAATTTTCAATAGTACAAACAAATTAATCAACTCCTTTGATTTTAAATATCAATGTGCAAACAATAACATAATAATCAAGCAATTAAAAAAGGGGGCCATCCATGTTATTAATCGAAAATTTCAAACAAAAAGGCCGACACCAAAAAAGAAAAATATTTATGTTTCGATTAATCCTGAATATGATCAAACCCAATAACCCACATATTTATCAAGTGATCATAATTCTGTGAGTTGTAAATTTATCGATTTATTAACCCTATGTCTAAGAATATAATGCCTTTATCTATTGATATTTGTACCAAGTAAACATGGTATTATATAAATTTCCATTTTTTGGGGGCATTGCAATGGCTTCTCCATATGGTGAAACCGGAAGAGTGGTTGGTAAGTTTTTCTGGTGGTAAGAACCGTTAATGTTTTAAAAGTAAGTTAAACTAAGCGTGCATGCCTTCCTATTAAAATAAAAGATTACATGACCCTGTAAAGGCTGGTCTGATATCCTCTTTTCACACAGAACATTACTCCATTTGCGCTGAAGCTGGAAGTTGCAACTCGTGGCTACACATGCTGAGAAAGCCAGGAGATGTGTCAACATGACGTGCATGTTGACCAGTTGTTTGAACTTGGAATAATGTTATACATTAATTACCTAGTATGCATCAGGATTGCATGCAAGCCATGTGCCTGTGTGCATACTTTTGTAAATTATTAGTTGTTGTTGTTTGTACAGTAAATGAAACAAAAAGAGGTAGAGCTTAGTTGAATACAATCAATTTGAACAGTTAGTTGAATTTCTTGTCGAAGATGATCGATCTGAAACTCGTCCTTAGGGATCCATTTCAGGCCCATGAACCCTGGTTGTACAATAAAGCCATCATTTGGCATCCTCCACTGAAGCATTCAATGGCATGGTCGAGTCGGTTCAACCCATTTGTTTACCATCGAACGAGTCAAGGCCACACGCTGAGTATGGGCACACGATCGCATGTGTTTCTTAGTTATAGCCTTCACCTTTGAGCATAGTGTCCCAAGGGTGGATTGCTATCATTAATTCATGATTTAGGTTCTTAGTTATAGCCTTTGTTGGCAAAAAATTGATAGGTCCAAGGTTTGGTCAGCGCAAGGACTAGCTAGCTCAGTATGTATGCTTGCTAGCTTTTATGCTCCTTCTTATGTTGTCCTTCTCGCTGCGTGCTTTTCTACAGGAAGCATCCCAACTAGCAGCTTAAGAAGGAGGCAATTTCTTACCCTTTACCATAATTTGCTAGTGCTCCTACTAATCTATATATAGCTCAAGGTTGTGAGGTCTACTGGTTATAAATAAATGGCTTTGGGCTTTGGCTCTTTTTTCGATTACAAGGATGCTGGGTCAACTGTTGACTCGAATGTTGGTGAGTAAACTAAGGTTCAAATGCATCTCGTTAACTAGCCACCTTTCCTGCTGCTCCTACTACCACCTCTACTTATATTGTTATTGGTAGTGTTGGTTCCAAAGAAAGATCCAGTTTATGGAAGCTCTAGTTTAAGCGCTTGATTAAGGTCCATTTGACAATGCAAGTGATTCATAACCGGTTGATCCAATTGCTCGCGAACCAATGAAGGTATGAAAGGAAAAGGCTTCAGGTGAAAGTACTGATAATTGATGGTGGAAGGAGCAAAGACGATGTTCTTCAAGCCATCAATCTAGCCAACATGCACAACCTGCACACAGGTGAGTTTTTTTGTTTCTAATATGATATTTTAAGAGTTTCATAAAAAAATTAAAAATCTGTGTTCAATGAAAGATCATAAATGAAAATTCATTGGAAAAAGTTGTGTTCAGTGAAAGATCATAAATGAAAATTGATTGTGTGAAAATTGACTGGAAATGATGATAAAGAGTGAATGCAAAATTAAGAAATGATGACAAAGAGTGAATTCATAATGAAAATTGATTTTGCATGAAATGACAGTGAAAGATCATAAATGAAAATTGACTGTGTGAAAATTGACTGGAAATGATGACAAAGAGTGAATGCAAAATGAAGAAATGATGACAAAGAGTGAATTCATAATGAAAATTGATTTTGCATGAAATTACAACAAAGAATGAAAAATTGTTTCTTACTTGTTGCTCCACTGTTTCAAGTTTCAAGCCGCAGACTAGCTCATCATAGCTTATCTTCATTATGATGTAGAAGAACTGGCACATCATAGCTCATCTTCATTATGATGCAAAAGACTCAGGGACTGGACTCCATTATGATGTAGAATACTCAGGGACTCTGAAGACTCAAGGACTTCAGCTTATGGAAAAATCTCCCATGCAATCTGGCGAAAGGGACAATTGTTACAGTTTATGGAATGGCACCTAGATTGAAGCGGTGGCAGGTGGCAGGCGCACTAGACAGAAGCCTTCCCAAATGGACATGCCAAGTCTCTGACCTTGTCGTGAAGCTTATGAGCTTAGGTTTAATTCAATTCAGTTATTATAGGTTTAATTTAATTCAATTGTTATAACATTTAATGTTTTGAACTAATGTTGGCATTAGTTTACTCTGCTAAGCAAAAATTCCAAATGCCAACGAAAAACATGAATATAACTTATGTTTTAGCCTCCTGCCTCGGGAAGAGGCTAAATAAGATGATCAAACTAATTGTTCTTATAATTTTTGGTTATTCATAATAGTCACTTGTCATTTGTAATGGTAAGCAAGTTAAATTAATGTTAAATTTCGTATTTTCGATTACTATAGTCCCTGGGCATTGCTAGATGGCAGGGACTAATAATACCATAACTGTGACAAGTATAATAACTTAATATCTAAATTAAAATATACTTCGAATTTTAGTAATTAGACTAAGCTTTTCTCCTACTAAGAAAAATTGAGTGTCAATCATGCAAAGGAGAGCATTGCGTACCACAAGGTTGTCTATGTGGAGTTAGATCTATGTGTTTCACAATTTGATTATTTCTGGTGCGCTTACACGTGTGAGTGGCCTGTTACAATGTAATCTATCCATATTATGTCTTATGTACCATGAGATTCATCATGTAACCTAGGAAAAGTTTTCCCCAAGGAAGATTTAGTTTCCAGACGCTCTGGTTGGTGCTAGTCTGCTCGATTTTAGTTGCCTCTTGGATTATTCAACATCCACAGTAAAAATACCTTGACACATACTGTACTATGTTAGAGTCGACAAGAAAAGGATACTTGAGAACATTTGTCAATAATATTACCAGTAGTCACATTAAATTGTGGCAAAGGATCAGGTTTCAATTACATTAAAGCATTTCAAGAAAAATAATGAGATTATGCAACATGAAAGTGATGGATGGAAATGATGGTGATTTCCCTTCAGCACTTCTAAGGAGGTCCTCCAACGTGGGGCCTAAGTTTGCAAGGCAATAATGAACTCGCTCGGGGTTGGAGTTGCGGCCACGGTTGGGCGGTAAACCATCAAAAATATACAAAAATCGAACATTTTTGTCCCTGCTGCTCCCACTCAGGATCATCTCTTGAAACAAGAGATTTATTGTCTTTTGAAGCTTCCGCCATGCCCTTGTGTGTCCAGTCACTATTGAAGAAAGTGACAAAAGATCCTCTTATAACCAGCGGTTGGGCCAAATTCATGAGAGAATTTACATGACCCTGCAAAGGAAGTGACATTATTACTGCATGCACACAATTTTTCTCCTTCCCCTCCAACATATTCATTTCAGTATTGTTGGACGTTGTTGGATTCTGTTCTCTTAGTTTACTACAAAGTAGTTGAGCTGAGAGTAATGCATCGTTGTGGGAGCAGGCCAGGCATTGGACAACGTAGTTTAATGAAAATTGTGAAGAAGTTGCATTCAAGCTTATCGGATTAGGAATATTCAGGAATTCAATGGACCCCGCTAATGTTCATTCGATTTCGACATAATCTTGGAATCTGCAATCGGATGATGATGCTCAGACTCAATGATTAATTTCCATCAAACATGTAAGAATGCCCACACTGAATGATTTCCACCTAAAAATAAACTTAAGGGATCACGCTAAGTTTGAAGTGTGATGTTATGGGTGTACCAATTAGTTAGGCATCTTTCTAATTAGTTAGGCATCCTTCATGTTGAACATGTTGTGCACTTTCTCAATATATTTTTCATTCCATAGTTATTATGTTTTGATTTTTCTATGACATATGATCTAATCATTACAAACATTTTTTGTTCTAGACTCAAATACCTTATTCCAAACTGACAATCTAAATATTATTTCAGCTTATGGATCATTGTCTTATCATGTCCAATAAGCATCGTCCACATATAACCATAGTATAATATACCTTTCTTGACCATGCATCCAAATGTAGACATAGTTAATAGCCTCTAATATTTTGAAACCATGCTCCAACATCAATGAATAAAAATTCTTGTACCATTGTCCGGTTGCATGTTTCAACCCATAGAGGCTTTTCTTCATCTTGCAAAATAGGTTCTCTTTAACTTCAATTTTCCATTATGGAAATTTGTATTTACATCCAACTATTCACTTTCCAAATCTAAATCAGCGACAAGATCAACAATAACTCTTATGGATGACATTAACAATAAGAAAAAAAGTCACAAAGTGAATACCTTCTTTTCAAAAAATCCATTCACCAATAACCTTTCCTTCTTCTATTTGCCCTCATGTTTAATCATGTATACCTATTTTTTTTGTAAGTCATTTCTTCCCTTTGGAATATTTACAAACTCCCCATATTTTCTCCCTATAGCAAGTCTATTTCTTCCTTCATTATGTTCTTCCACTCATTACTACTATCCACATTACAAGGCTCTTGAAAGTAATTATTTTCACCTTCATCACTTAAAATATATAATTTGTGGGTTGATATCTGTGTGAGGGATCATGAGGCCTACTTGTGAATCAACTTTTGTAGTGTTTTTTCTAGTTTGATCTCTTGCAATGGCTATCGCAAGGACTATTATTCCTCGTATCCATCATTTTCCACTTTTTTTCCATCACATTCTTCAATTGGCTTCCTAATGTCTTACAATGGTGGGATATCTTATTGCTATTCTACAAAACTATTGACATTTTTCTTAAACTCTATATCACTCTTAGATTTTTTATACATCTCTAATTCATTAAATATAAAATCCCTTTTGCTAACAATTTTGTGCTTAACTTAATCCCACAAAAGATAACCAAAATCACCATCCACATATCCTAGAAAAATACATTTCATGGATTTATAACCTATGGTTTTATAATCTCTAGGAATAAGCATAAATGCTTCACATCGAAATTTTTTCAAGTGAGAATAGTTTACCTTCTTATTGATAGAAACTTTGTCGAGAATTCCACCATCCAGGGTTATAGTAGATGATTGATTGATGAAGTAACAAATTGTTCTTACCACTTCTACCAAAAATTACATTTCTAATGTGGAATTTGACAATAAACTCCTCACTTTATCCATCATAATGAGATTCATCATTTCTTTAACACCATTATGTTAAGGAGGACGAGGAATAATCTTCTCATGGCTTATGTTGAACCTATGTCTAATAATTCTTGAATGTACTACATCAATACTGTACATTGTTATTTTTCATGAAACGCTTCACTATTTTCATGAAATATTGTACACTCTTTCAACAACAACATGGTATTTATGAAATATCTCAAATAACGTTTAGGGAGTAGGCCCAAATCTTCCTAGATGCATTATCTATGAATGTGACAAAATACGAGCCTCCTCCAAAAGGCTTAATATTAACAGGCCAAACACACCAAAATGTATTAATCTTAAAAGATTTGTTTTCCTTTGATGACCACCTCTCATAAATGAAACTCTTTGTTTCCCACCATATATACAATGCTATTAAAGGTCAAGCTCATGGGATTTGAAACCTAGAAGTCAATTTTTTCCTTTAAGGATTTTTAGGCCCTTTTCACTTATAAGACCCAAGCACTTATGCTAAAAATTAACTAAGTTTCCTTCTTTTGCAACAATAATCACATGTATTATCTTTGTTATTTTCCTTAATATATAAGAGGTTCCTGTCTTCAATCCCATAGCCATGACTAATGACCCTATACCATTTTTCTAGTCGCCTTTGTGAAAGCATGTGGAGAAACCTTCATCATTTAATCATCTCAAAGAGAACAAGTTCATTCACACCTTTAGGAAATGTCTAACATATTTTATCAAGATATCCTATACACCCTTCATTTTGATTCAAACACCCCCCACTTCAATAATCTCATAAAAGAGATTTCTTCCAAAATGTATTCTTCCATAATCAACAACTTCATATCCAACACATTTGTCTTTGCATCGATTTACATAGTGAGATGCCCCAAATTCAAATATTCACTCAATGTCACTACTATATATACATAAACATGCTTTCCTCTTCTACAAAAACATTAAATAAAACATCATCTTCTAAGACTACAACAATGGTACCACCTTTGGTTGTGTCATTTTTTCTTTTGTGCTTATTGGTTTTTACTCTTGTTTATATTTTCTTTAGCAACTAGTAGTCCATTTTCTTATGTCTTATTTTTCTACAATGAATACAAGGAAATCTTCATATTCTTAATTTTGATTCTCCTCTTGATATTGAATGCCCTCGTCTATTATATTCAATTTTCCTTCCATCATAAGGTAAGGCTACAACTTCTCATCTGTCATTTTCGTAAAATGCTTTGTTGCACATCTCCTCATTCATTAAAATTCTACTAATGTAATGAAACTTTAGGGTCCTTGTAGATGTTGAAGTTCTCATAGCTACTATAAAATTCAACCAAATTTTTGGCGTAGAGAACATGAGTAGAATGGCTCTAATTTAGTCATGTGGTAACTATATTAAATTTATTTGTACAGTTTGCGACTAAAGCACCCTACTTCGTGTTGAGATTATACAACTTATTCACCAAGAAAATATTCTTTGTTGTTGTTTTTTCCTTATACAAATCATGTAACTTTTTCCATAGTCCAAGTATTATATTTGCACTAGCCACATTGAAGTGGACATTCATTCCTAGGTACTTCCATATTGTAGAAATGGCCTTCTTATCAAACAAATTTGAAGTGTCAACCATCATTGATGAGGTTTCTTTACCACTCTCTAAATTAGAAAATATTAATCCTCCAACATCAGTATATCCTTGGTCTATGAATTACGTAGGGAGAAATTGGTCCCATTCAACTTTTCCATATCACTCATTACAAAAATCTCCATACTACTTCAGAAACCTAGTTTACACCAATAACAGTAAAAACCTATGGCTTGCATATTGTTCATAAAAATAAAAACAATAGAGGATGAAATAGGCTTAAAATAACAGAGTACATGATAGAATTTGCCATTAGTACACTTGATTTACATGGAAATCTTGACAATTGGAAAAGAAAAGGGAGAATGATTCGTATCTTTTGTAGAATTGAGGCTTCTGTGATCCATCATAGTTGTAAGAAGAGCTTCGGTGTAAATCACATGAAAGAGACCTTTGTCGACGCATTTCGAACCAACTAGTGTGGTTCATCATCAGGACAAGTTGAAGAAACAAATCTGGCATAGCATGTTAAATAGACATAGCAGAGACTCCAACGGCTACAAAATGGCTATTTTAACTATGGAGTCTCTGCATCTCTTCAAAAACGCTAGATCTGTCTTCAACTTAGAGACCTGCAAGTGTGCCCGTTCGAAATGGAGAACTTTAGATGCGATGGCAATACCGTGCAGGGAAACAATTGTAGAATTGAGGCTTCTCTGATCCATCATAGTTGTAAGAAGAGCTTCGGTGTAAATCACATGAAAGAGACCTTTGTCGACACGTTTCGAACCAACTAGTGTGGTTCATCGTCAGGACAAGTTGAAGAAACAGATCTGGCATAGCATGTTAAATAGACATAGCAGAGACTCCAACGGCTACAAAACGGCTATTTTAACTACGGAGTCTCTGCATCTCTTCAAAAACGCTAGATCTGTCTTCAACTTAGAGACCTGCAAGCGTGCCCATTCGAAATGGTGAACTTTAGATGCGATGGCAATACCGTGCAGGGAAACAATTATAGAATTGAGGCTTCTGTAATCCATCATAGTTGTAAGAAGAGCTTCGGCGTAAATCACATGAAAGAGACCTTTGTCGACGCGTTTCGAACCAACTAGTGTGGTTCATCGTCAGGACAAGTTGAAGAAACAGATCTGACATAGCATGTTAAATAGACATAGCAGAGACTCCAACGGCTACAAAACGGCTATTTTAACTACGGAGTCTCTACATCTCTTCAAAAACGCTAGATCTGTCTTCAACTTAGAGACCTGCAAGCGTGCCCGTTCGAAATGGTGAACTTTAGATGCGATGGCAATACCGTGCAGGGAAACAATTGTAGAATTGAGGCTTCTGTGATCCATCATAGTTGTAAGAAGAGCTTCGGCATAAATCACATGAAAGAGACCTTTGTCGACGCGTTTCAAACCAACTAGTGTGGTTCATCATCAGGACAAGTTGAAGAAACAGATCTGGCATAGCATGTTAAATAGACATAGCAGAGACATAGTTAAAATAGCCGTTTTGTAGCCGTTGGAGTCTCTGCTATGTCTATTTAACATGCTATGCCAGATCTGTTTCTTCAACTTGTCCTGACGATGAACCACACTAGTTGGTTCGAAACGCGTCGACAAAAATCTCAATATCTGTAATTTACTGGAACTAAATTTACAATATTTAAAATATAATATAAAACTAAATTTTAGTAAAATATTTTATAAAACTTTCTTCAAGGCCGCGTACGTCCTCCGCGTTATTCGGTACCGTCTCGTGCCTTAAAGCAACCGCTCCAGCTAGTTCGCGCGTGAGAAAACATTTCTTCTCTTGTCAACTAGTGGCAAGATGAGGTTGGCAAAGTATTCTGTGAAGGTTCGATCCCTTTCGACGGAAAACTCGGGTGTGAGCTGAAAACTACGTTGAAGCTGAAATCTCAAATACTATACTGGCGACGATGACTGATACATGTATTGCATAGAGTACATGCTTCGTGTTCATTTTGTATTTATATTTTATTTCGATTTAGGTGAGTATCGGTAGGATCTATTTTAAATATGAATTTAACATGAGTATAATAAGTTTCTCGGTTCAATTATATCAACATAAATTATAGTGGGTTGTAGAATGAGCCTCTAAGCTAAAAAGTACTAAAAATATGAATGATACAAAAATAGTAATTAGCACAATAAATGTGGTTAAATATATTTAAGCAAATCTCTGTTATTTTGTTTGTTTGTTGTACATTAAAAACCCATTTCACTATACATTAAGAGCCCGAAGCAGATAATAATCAAATTAGGTTCTACATGACCCAAAAAATTAGATAATTAAAATTCCCACCCGAAAAGCAAAGAAACGAGAATTTTGTTCATATATATGTATCAAATATTCAATATTTTACATCTAATGCATCAGGTCAAAAAAACCCTAGAGCTACTAAACCCTCATGCCAATGTACCTAGAGAGATAAAAACCCCACAAGGTGTTGAAGCAAGATTTCTTAAAAACAACCCTACAGGGCCTTAACCCATTGATACTTTCATAATCTGTAAGGAAGACAAGAGAAATAACTGGTGTTGAAAGGGTTTAAAGATGGAAGAAACTTGGAGGAAAGCATAGAACCAAGGTGCTAGTCAAAATTTGGAACTTGAGAAACCTTAAGTGATGAACATCCACGAACAGTTCTAGAGAACCAACCTGCAAGAGAGAGAACATAGGGGTTAGTGATAACCTTACATGTAGAAACCCAAGTTAAAAAAATGATTAAGGAATTAGTGGAAAATTACCTGCCTTATGGGTGGTAGTCGCTGTCGTTCATTCCTAAACACAAAAAAATAGTGCTCAATGTTAGAAAATTATATATTACAGAGCAATGAAACACATAAAATATTGCAGAAATATAAACACAGAAAATGCATAAAGCAAGAGAGACACATATATACGTGGTTCACCTAGTTTGGGCTACGTCCACGGAGAAACAATCAGTCCTTGCTTTTATATTATCCAGCAAACTGAAAAGATACAACCTACAGTAGATCCGTTGTAATTCTCTCTTTGCTCTCAATCTCCTCTCTCTTCCTCACTCAGAATACAGATCTACATAGACGCAATACAATTCCCTTATATATAGCGAGGGGTTTCCTTCTAGGGAAAAAACCCTAAATTAAACATGACTTCTACCATCAGAGCTCCGCCTAATGAACAACCCAGATTGACTATGAAATTACAACATTTTACAAGGAAATTTTATGCCGCCCCCCTGGACCCCCCCTACAGCGAATATTTTATGGGCGGCGTTACCACCCCATTACGAACTGGGGTCCAATGCGGCGATACCTTTGAATACAGAAGATAATCAAGCTCCACACCCAACACTCAATAGTTCTTAACCATAAAAGGAACTACAAGATGGCAGAAGTTGGGCTCTGTTACCTGAGGATTCGTCGTTGTGTTATTTCCTCCCAACAACCTTTGCTTAAGCTTGAAACTGATGACAACTGTGAAGATCTAAGAGAATTAGTAGTACCAAGAAATACAAAGATAGCTTAAGAATGAAAACTGTAGAAGAATTCAATAGTAAAAGGACCATTTTTGCACTTGCAAGCATTGGGTAGCCAACATAGAGTCCAAACCCTAGCTCCAAGAATAGTTGCAGAGCTCAAACGCTTCCGGTGAAACTGTAGAATGATTGGTTGGGGCAGCGGAGGCAGTATTTGGTTACCTTAATTGTCTGATCACAATCCCAGTCATTGGTTTGGCCATAGCTAGATCGACAGTGAAATCTAGGACATGTGTCCCACATGGCATACCATGTGTAATTGCGCTTGCACTGTAAATAGTCGACAAAGTTCCAAGGGTATCCCTTGATTACTTTGGGTTCCCAGTGAGGTTAAGCAGTGCGACTATGGAACCCTTACACTATATCTTCGAGTCATATGAACCTTAGAATGATGCCCATGTATTCGAATCATTACAAGAATGAATGAAAGAATGTTTAATAACCTGTTTGGGGTGACTATGATTAATACGAGTATTTATTTGAGTAAACATGCTAAAGGTAAAGTGAAAATTTGGATGGTTAATAATCCTTATTTAAATATTTTTAGTTTTAGTTTTATTTTTGTATATGATTAATAGATGTCAAAAGTGATATCAGAGCATCATGGTGTCGACACTATGGCTTGAATGGGAAATATGGAATAACAAAATATTCAAGTTGTACATAGGAAGAAGAAGCATGAGGAGAGGAGTTGGAACCACTCCACTTCGGAGAATACCAACAGGGTTTGAATATTTACTTTTTATAGGAGCCAACCCATAAATGTGGGTGCAATTGGGGGAGGAGACCCACAATAATACAAAAACAATGTTACTTGAAACAGTTCAACAATTGCAGACTGAGATGGAAAATTTGAGGGGTGATAATAGACGTTGAGGTCAGAACAATAATAGTTATGAAAATCCTCTAAGATAGAAAAAATAAAAGGAATCCAAATCCTAGTTTGGATGATGGAAATAAAGCAAAGGATCACTGACAGAGGGAGGGCCATCTAGAAACTGAGGGAGGGTGAATGGATAAGGAACAAAGTTCAAAAAATGTATGGGCATTCCGGACTAGGTATGGGCATTATGAGTTTGTTGTGGTTCCTTTTGGTTTGAATAATGCTCCAACTACTTTCATGTGTTTGATGAATAGTGTGTTGTGTCCTTATCTGGACGAGTTTGTGATAGTATTCATTCATGAAATATCGATATATTCTAAGAATGAAGAATATGTTCTAAGAATGAGGAAGAGCATGCAGAACATCTAGCAACAGTTATAAAATTGTTGAGAGAACATCATATGTATGCCAAGCTTAGTAACTGTAGTTTTTTTTAGTTAGAAGTTCATTACTTGGGGCATGTGGTTTCCATGGAAGGTATAGTAGTGGATCCGAAAAATATCAGAGCTATCATGGAGTGGGAAACTCCTAGGAATGTAGATGAAGTCAGATGATTTATGGGATTAGCAAGTTATTACAAGCAGTTCATCAGGAACTTCTCACAGATTGTCTATGCTATTACATCCTTGCAGTGAAAAGGAATGAAGTTTGAATGAACGAGCAGAACTATGTGATGCACGATCTTGAGTTGACGACTATCATCCATGTCTTGAAGATGTGGAGGCATTATCTTCTTGGCAGGAGGTTCATCTTAATGAGTGATCACAATGAGTTGAGGTACTTGTTTGATCAACTTAATCTTAATGCTAGGCAAGCTAGGTGGTTGGCTACTCTCAGTGAGTTTGAATTTGAGATTGGATTAGTCAAAAGAAAAATAGGGCTGCAGATTCTCTTAGTAGGTTAGTACAGGAAAAGCACATTGCAGATATGAGTTCATATGGGAAATACTCGCAGGGAGGACTCAAGATGGCATGTACCACATAGCAAGGTATAGGTGAACAAGTTATGGATTATCATCTCACGACATATGGTTTGGTCATATTTAGGGACATGGTCTATGTTCGAGACAACAATGAGCTCAAGAAGCTTATCTTGAGGGAGTTTTATATCAAGCCATATTCAGGTCACTTGAGATATCATAAGACATTGATAGTGGTTAAGAAGTTCTACCATTGGTCGAACTTGAAGAAATAGGTAGCAGAGTTTGTTGTGAGGTGTTTGGATTGTCAACAAGTAAAAGAAGTGTGTAATCATCCAGGTGGTATATTGCAGCAAATTTTGATTCCA
>APFE030761755.1:6529-19629 GCA_000404065.3 Pinus taeda | reverse complement strand
TATGACCTGTAACTCTTAGGTTTTCCATGTGTTTGATGAAATGTTTGTTATGGTTAGTCCTAGTTTGGTCAAGTTCTTATTCAAGTTTTATATGGTTGGATTTTTCCTGACGTTATATGTCATCCTGAAAAGTCTTATTGGGTTATGGGTAGTGATCTAGTGGCATTCCTAAAATGGTGGCTCAAAATCCAAGATCACACCCTCTGAAGTGGAAGTTTCGGGCTGTAACCACACCCTTGCAGGATTGTGCATGCAGTTGGAGGCCTATAACTACATGGAGGCCTTGTCATGCATGCAGTTGTGGGCCTAGGTCACTGAAAAAATAGTCTATCTCAAGGTTGGTTTTCCTGGGGTGGTTCTTTGACTCATGAGTGTCTTATAAGCCCTATAGGATGTCATGTTGTGGTCAGTAAGTTCATTTGCCAGCCCCACTTCCATAAGTGAAACTTCGAGGTCGGTTCACATCATAGTAACTCTATGTCCCATGTTTACCCTTGCAGATTAGTGAAATTGGGTAAATGTGGGAGGGGTGGTTATAATAGGGAAAAATTATGAGTATAAGTAAGGTTTATTTGAAGCATTCTCGACCTTCTTCAAGGATTGATTAGGGAACATTCATATAAAGACCAAAGGCCATTTTGTTGTTGTTTTTTCAGCCCTACTTGTCTCCCTTGAATTGGACTGATTGAAATCCATTTGTTGCAGAATATTGGATGGTTTGACTGAGCATGAACAATGAATATGAGCACTCATTGAGGTTCTCTATGAGAAATAAACATTGGTAAGACTTGTTTATGATAGATATGAAATGTTGTGGGATCATGCATCCATATGATATAAACTATGGATTTTCTGAATTACGCTGAAACCCTTTTGATCTCTCTCTTGACGACCAATCAGCGGCTCATTGCATGGTGAAATTTATGGGGTAAGCCCTAATATGTGTCTTGAAAGGAGATCATTTTGGTGACATTAGAATTTAATTTGTTGAAGCATCATTGTATGTTATTTTGTTTCAAAGGAAGATACATTCCCATCTCTGATCTAACCAGTGGACAACATTATGTTTTCTTGTGGAATGACTATTTAGGGCTTGCAAAGGTGTAATATTCATGCTCCACAATTCTATAGAAACAATATAAGGATAGTGACTAGAATTGAAAAAATATCATCTTGTATATTTGTGGAATCATCAATTTGAAGGCAGCAACAAACATCACCAAACCTTATTTTCACAAAGTCTAGGGAAGACAATTCATTTACAACATTAAGAAAGGGAAGAATCATCATTGTTATAGGTAGTGAAGGGAAGGCCAGACATCACAAATCTTAAAGGGTTGATTAAATCAACATATTTAAGTGGTGTTTTTCTTGATATATTTGATGAGATCAATAGTGGGAAGACAAACACTGAAGCTTCTAATTCTCCTTTGTGAATTACATTTTTCACTTTTGTACTAGGAGATAGAAGACCTAAACCTATAGTTGAATCTTGGACTAAATGAGTATTGGATTAATACACAGAATGTAAATCAAATGTAGATGAGTGTGGTTTTTTGATATTATTTCCAGTAAGAATGCATTGCTAATTCAGTATGAGATCCTTGATTCCTAAATCACTAATGTGTTTAGTCATTTATGTGTATGTTGGCACATTGACAATAGAGATCATATGCTAATGTGTTAACTTCTGGAACTAGTATCTTAATATACATGTTGAAAGCTAGAGTATGGTTACATGATGAGTTGGGCATGATCAACAAAGGGTGTGATGGAGATTGAATTCTAGGGTTTAGCAATGTCCAGTATCTAGTTGATGAGAATATGTTTATTGGTCTAATTTATAATCTGATAGTTGAACAAGTATCAATTATGAGTGTTGACTGGCTAGAGAATTTTGTTGTTGCTACGGTTTGATTTCATTAGTTGATGTAATGGTTGATTTAATTTTGGAATATTGAAGCATGTATGTTGATATAATGGTACTAGAATCATATCAGTCTACAAATACACAATCTTTAGGGTTTGCATTATATTGGAGTAGAGTTTTGATACTAGGGTTGATTTATATATCAAGCAAGATTAGATTGAATATGAACATAGTCTTTGTTGATGCACATTTATGGCAGGCCTACATGTTTGATACACATTAACGATATTAAATGCCAAGGTTGAACAATGGAAGTATTAATAATTGTTTATTTAGGGTTTGACTGAAACTATTGAGCAGTGTTATTGGCTTATGTGGACAGTTGATGAATGTTAGGGTTTTTAGCACTTACTTGACCAATGATTATATGGATGGATGTTTGATTACATGTTGATGATGAGCAGAAGAATACTTTTTTGAGAAGATATTGTTTTGTAGGTTATTTTATATTGGCATTGAGCACAGCTGGATCTACTTTGAAAATATATGAAACGTGTTCCACCATGGTGAGCTAAAGGTTGAAGACTTCAGGGAACATGGTAGCTATCTAAGTAGGGTGGCAGGGTGGTGTAAGTCAGGAGAGTGGAGTCTCCTTCAGGTTAGAGCCTAAGAACACTTCAAGGCAGCATGGTGGTGCTAGGTTAGGTTGTTGCCTACACAAGGTGTTGGAGGATCATTCTACTTAGAGCTAGTAAACATGGTGTTGGAGCATCCTTTAGGCTAGAGCCTATAAACTAGGGAATTGGAGCATCCTTCCAATCAAATTTGGTAAATTAGGGAGTTGGATTTTCCTTCAGGATGGAGCCTATAAACTAGGGCGCTGAAGTGTCCTTCTAGTTAGAGATGGTAAATAGGGTGTTGGAACATCCTTTCAGTTGGAGCTAGTAAATTTGTAAGTTAGAGATTCCTATTGATGCAAATCATTAAAGATAAATATTAAGAAGTGTTTGGTGGTTTTTCTCCCAATAGTGTTTCCACCTAAAAATCCATTGTCTATTGTCTTGATGATTGTGCATTGTTGAATGGTGTTGTTTACTATTCATGTGACGTGATATTAATTTAATGTTAATATGAATTTAATACTATTAATATAAAAATTAACTAAT
The DNA here is from genome assembly GCA_000404065.3 of Pinus taeda. Lineage (NCBI taxonomy): Eukaryota > Viridiplantae > Streptophyta > Pinopsida > Pinales > Pinaceae > Pinus > Pinus taeda. The sequence continues at coordinate 16,593 of APFE030761755.1, read as the reverse complement.
TGGAAGGAAATATTGATTCACCACCCTCATTGTATTTTCCACAATTGGTATTAGAGTAGGTTCCTTCAGTTGTAACTTAACAACTAAAAGGTAGATCTCATAGTCCCAAGATGGCAAATTCAAACAAGAAATCCACCAAACATTCAAAAGAATCAAAGGAAGTATCTAGTGTTGCAATTAATGAAGTGAATCAAGTTGGTCTACTAACTCCTAAATTAGATGAATTCAAATATGAAATATGGGAATCTGGAATGAAAGTCCATTTGCAAGCTCAAGGATATGATGCATGACAATCTGTTGTTTCTCGAGACACATCTACCAAGGAATCTAAATGGTACGATACAACATCCATGAATGCCATTTTTAGTGATTTGATAGAACTTGTAAAAGTCAAAGTTGATTAGTGCTCATCAATCAAAATTATTTGGACCAAGCTCCATGATCTCTACTCAAAGAAGCATGTTGGTCAAGATGAAAATGATGATAATGATTGTGATTCAGATGAACCATATGAGAAAGGATGATTAGTAGATTTGGAAGCATAATTGATTTGTGCCTTATGTCATCTTTAACAAAGAAAGAAATCTATATTAGGTACTTGAAGAGGAAAATTCCCTTATAAGGATTCAAGTATAAGAAACTAAAAATAAAGAGAAAACCTTGACAAGTTAGTTAGAGGGAGTTTCAGCACAAGCTAGTCAAAATAAAAAGGAATTTTATGCATATATTGTAGAAATAAACATGTTTAAGGAGAAAATGTAGGATGCTGAATGAAAGGACATTGTCATTTATGAAAAAAATAAGAAATTGGTTTCTTAGAGATTAAGGAAAAAGAAGCCAAAAGAAGAGAGGCTTAGATATTGACAAATCATCGTGTAAGAGAAATAGAAGAAGAGAATATCTATATGAAGACCCAACATGAAGAAGCCAAAATAATTGAAGAGAATATGTGTCAAATTCAGAAGAAAGAAGAGGATTTCATGAAATAAGAAGAAGAAATTGTATCATTAATGGTTGAGGTTGACAAGTTGAACAAAAATTTGAAGAGCACACAAACTTTGGACAATATTCTCATTTGCCAAAGATATCCATGTATTAAAAAAGTATTGGCTAAATAAGTGAACCTTCATACAAGGAAGACACAAGTTCCAATCCCCCACGGAAAAAAAATTGACGAGAACCCTGATAGTAAGATCCCTCAAATGGCCAAATGAAAATGAAGGATAGAAGAAGGGAAATGATCAACAAAGGATTGTACCTCCTTCAAGAAATAATGTCTCATTGAGGTACCCTAGAATGTTTAATGGTTATTATTTTTCATGTTCTAACTTTAGACATATGTCTAGGGATTGTAGAATGTATGACAGGATGATAATCAAAGACATTATTGAAACTTTGGAAACAAGTTTGCAAGATTGCAAGAAAGATTCAAAATGACTTTGCCAACAGAAAGTATATGTCACTTGCTCCATCATTTAGATCCAACATTGAATGTTACAAATGGCATAACTATGGGAATATATCTTGTGGTTGTATGTACAAGATGAAATATTCCATGAAAGACAACCCAACACTAGGTACAGGAAGGTCAGGAGAAGAAAACAAAAGCAAGAAGATCAAGTCAATGGAAAAGTCTCTAAAGTCATGATTTCAGGTTTTGTAAAATAAAAGGGTCAATGATGAATCTACAATGGAAGATGTAAAGGTTCAAGATGACCCAATTGAAGAGATAGTACATACATTATTCTGAAGAATATAGTTTGGTGCCTCTTTGTGAATGTTGAAGAGGGGGAGTCTAAGTAGCAACAATTGCAGATTTGAAGATCCATCCTATGAAAAATTGACAAGAAGTCATTGTTGGGTATGTCTTATGTTATTTCCATGACTAGCTACATGTGTTGTATGTTGCATTAGGTGCATCGGGGGGGTTCACAGGGGGGGCGGTAACATCCTTGCACGAGGTCCAAGGCAATGCCCCAGAATTTTCTTTTATGTAGACACAATAATACTTGGGCGGACCTAAGGATGGAGCACAGACCTAAATATGCGGGGTGGACCCAAAGATGTTGGGCGAACATACCCATGGTTTTGTGCATGGCGTTTGCACATGGTTTTGGGCATGATGGTTTTCTTCCCATGGTATTTTGTAGATCTATTCAAGGTAACTATTGTTATGTTGTAATCTAGGGATAATGAATTGGGTTCTATGAATCCTTCGACATGTATATATATGTATTGTAACATATAATGAAAAAACAATATGGTAGTCCCGATTTTGGGATCCAAGGAAAATATCTATGTATATTTGTTTTATGTTCTCACCATTTTATATTTTTCTGTTTTAAGAACTCCTTTGCAAGTAATATTTTTACAGGGTTAAAGCCTATAGTCATCAAAGAAATAGTCAGCATCGTTGGCATATTATTCATCTTACGAAGTAGCAGAAATCAATATTATGGGCAGAAAAATCAACCTTGTGTCTAATAAAGTAGCAAGTTTTGGAAGTAGAGTCATGAACATAATTGTAGAGTGTTTGAGTAGTGAAAATTAATAAAAGTCATAACATGTCAAGGGGAGAGAAGCAGTTAGAGAAAGAAAGGTATATTGCAAGAAGATAGAGGAAGGCATTTCCTCAGGGTGGATAACCCTTTGCCATTGATGTCAAAGTGGGAGAGGAAACAGGAAACAAAGATCAAGGGCATGGATTCAGGGGGAGTAGTGATCAAAAGCTCCTCAGTTGGTAGGAATGATCCAGGTGGCTCGAGAGACCCTTAGAGGTCAAAGAGGGCTTATAATAGCTCAAAATTCAAAGTGGTCATATTTCTTCGAACTAGGACCAGATCGAAGTGCTTTTTACTCTGATTCCAATGGTGCAAAAGTCACTCAAATCCAAGTTCGTATGAAGAAGATAGAGTCAATCAAAGTTCTGGTTAAAGTTGGACAAGTGGCAAGTTTAATGGTCCTACAAATTGACCAAGACCCGATGCATAGAATCTATCCACTGGGAGGGTGAAATTGTGCCCTTCTTAATTTTTCTAATAATGCTAATTTTAGACAAATTTAAAAATAACCATTATTGGTTAGTAAAACAAAAAATAAAAATAAAATTAGGGGGCGGGCCATAACCCCCGCCACCCCACCTGTCAACATGCTAAAATTATGACCCAAAATAGGTCGGTGGGTCACCACCCCCGCCGAACCCCACAACACCAACATGTGTTATATGTTTTGGTTGAAAACAAAAAATGGTGGCAGGTGGTAAAACCCCACCACCTAGAGGCTAACACACCATACAAGCAAATGAAAGCTGAGACTGGTGGGGCTCAAAACCACCCAACCCACATGGCTGGCCCCCATCGAGCAGTCTCAAATCTCCGCCCAATGATGGATTACATTAATAGCCAATGGTTTAAATAGTTCTGATGATCAAAATAAATGTGTGCATTGTTAAAATGGGTGGGGGTGAGTTTGGAACTTGGAACCCTGCAAACAGAAAACTTTAATTAAATTCGGCCAATTTTTCCACTGCGTGTGTCACTTTGTTAAATTTGCCAACCTAGTGATTGATAAACTGGCTCAGACATTCAAACGGGAGGCCAATGGAGCCGAGTGCAAAGTGGATCAAGGTGGCGGAACAAAGACAAAACGAAAGCACACCAAGCCTATGGAATCGCGAGTTGCAGGAGGGAGAAACCAGGAGCCATGTCAGAACCATGGGGCACAGATTATGAGACAAGAATATTTTGAAGAAATATTCTCAAAATCTTTTGACGCTTATGAGGAATCTTTGAGATTCCCTAGGAGGTAAATTTTTACATTGTCAGAATGATATGAAGTTTATAGTCATTTTAACCAGAATTTCGTAGGGAACTCAATGGTGAAATCTGAATCACCATATGAGAAGCATATTTGCAGATTCCCGACAAAGAAGAATCTTTAAAGAATCTTGAGGGAATCTTCTAGATTCCTTGGAGGCTGAAAATCAACATAGTCAAAATGCAACTAAGTTTAAACTCAAAAGTATCAGAATATTGCAAGGATCATGGTGGCGAGATTAGATTTATGATCCGAGTTCTAGATCTCTAGTTAGCCCAGAGAATAGAATCTTTGGAGAATCATGAGGAATCTTTAGATTCTCAAAGGCCCAGATTTTGACGGTGTCAGAATTTGACAAATGGATAGTCACTTTTACACCTCTTGACGACAAAAATTCAGTTGAGCCTTCCATTTTTCGGCCAACTTCAGAGGTGAAGGTACATGAATCAGTCATATCATGTTTTCCTTCATAATTTGCTAAGATGATGTATCATGTTTGAGATCCATGTTTGATGTTATGTTGTGGGATCATTATTTCCACCTTATGTGAGATGTATTTATCTTGTATTGCTATGTATTGTTGTTGAGATCCCTGTGTAACTATGTTGAAGGGATACTCATTGCCACATTGTGTGAGATCATGTTAAGTTATCATGCTAAGAGGAAGCCTTCTTGAGTGAGAATTCCTGTAAGCCAAATGTCTCGTGAAGAGACAAGTCACTCTTGTTTGAGGGCATATGACCTTGCCATGAAAAGTGTTTTCCATGTACATCTTCATCATTTCTAGCATTATATGAAGAAACCAACACCATCTTGACACTGGTCTCAGGGACATAGTCCACATTGGACAAACTCCATTATCAAATGTATCGTGTTTTGATTTGCTGATCGTTGTCATGTTTCCTCTTGTTTAAGCATGCACATGTGGTTCTTTTATGATATTTTAAATGCAATTCTAACAACATCACGGAAGTAAAAGATCTTGGATAATTCCGGTAGCTGAAGAAACCCATATCAATCATGAAAGTGGCCAAAGGATCCCTAGGTTTAGGGTCACATGGAATGGTCATATGGAAAAGAAAATGGGGTTGAGCACAAATCTCAAGGTCACATGAATAATGTCACATGGTCAACGTCAAAAAATGTCTAAGCCCACATTCATAATAACAATAACATGTACAGTTTTGAAGACCTCCATTGAAGAGTAGGTGGATCTAGTTTGAAATATTATGAAAGGTGGTCCACAAGAAGTTGAAGATGGTGGTGCGTGACTCCATTGAGGTTGGTGCTTGAATCAAGTCGAATCCTAAAATAAGTCGAATCTTTCTTATCTCTAAGATTGGTGTCTCAATTAGGTTGTAGCCTATAGCAAGTAGTTGATTACACATTTTCAAGGTCTATGCCTCAATCAAGTTGTAGCCTACCACAATTAGTTTCTTTCATATTTTGGGGATGGATGTGTAACACCCTCCTCCCACATTTACCCAAGCTAACTGGTCCACCAGGGTAAACACATGATAAAGAGTTACTATGATATGATTCAACTCCCTAAGTGTGGTTAAGCAAGTGGAACCAATGAACCAACACTTTACAGATCTCCCTCAGATGCTATAGCACTCTGAGGAGTTAATCCACCACCCTAGGTGCCCAACCCCTGAGTTAAGTTATCCTTTCACTAAACTAAACTCCCAATCTCTCCCATGAAAAGGCCTCCATGCAACTGAAACCCTCCAGTCACTCCCAAAAGTCTGCAAGGGAGATACTTTGGTCTTTTTCAGCTAGTTTGGTGCTAGAGATTGTGAGATTTAAGCCACTTTTTGAGGGATAGTCTCCAGACTAAACAAAAATTGATGAGACATTACAATAAAATAAATGACACCAAGACAAAGCCTCTAACACAAAACTTGATCAAGGACTTGACCTAACCAAGCTTAACCATGACATACATTTTGTCGAACACATTGTGAACATGTAATCTATAGGCTATAAATGCATATGTGAACAGAAGGGTCTGATACTTATCTGAAAATCACCAAGAAGGTGCAGTGCCTTCTCATAATAGTTGCAATAAAATCTATTAGGACATGCATTAAATAGCCATTCATTTACCAATCAAAACATGTTAAGATCCATAACCAAAGTCTATCATAAACCATGCTTATAACCAACATATAATCAACATAATAAACATGATAAACAACCATTAAAGGAACATAATAACAAGTGCATTTACACATAGAACATAAGAGGAAATGAGATCTTATTAACATATCAAAAAGCCAACCAAGTCAAGGACTTCCATGTACCACTTGACCATAGATTGGGTTGAACCAAATCTTTATTTCAGCCAGTCATCTTCATGCCATATTCCAAGCATGAATGTGGGAATAACAATAGAACCAATCAAGTCTTTCTCAGGCTTTAACACAATCCCACCATATATCAGTCAAGGGATCACTAGGCCCTAAACAAGCATGGATGCCTCCGAATCTCTCCACCTAAACGGTGAGGAATTTGTCTGTCTCCACCTCTAATTTTTACTTTGAATCTTGCCAAGGGACTCGTAGGAAAAAATAATAAACATACACTTCAAGATTTACCACAATCCTACCATATATCGGTCAAGATATCACTAGGTTATAAACAAGCATGCATGCCTCTGAATCTCTCCACCTAAACTGTGAGTAATTTGTCCATCTCCACCTCTAGGTCTTATTGTGTATCCCACCATTACCTTCAAGGGATTTCTAGGCCCTATGAGGTCTCCAACCTCTAGGCTCTACCATGTATCGCACCATTACTGGTCAAGGGATTCCTAAGCCCATCTAGGGTATTCAAAACTAGGCTTTACCGTGTATCTTGCCAAGGGGTTCCTAGACCTTGTAATGTTTCCTTAGATCACCCCACTCAGTTTAAAAATGATTCGGCAATCCAACTCAACGAAGTAAGAGAACACCATCACACCATGGATATTTGAAAATGGCAAGGCAAGGCTAAAGATCATTGTCACACTTGGGAATACCCATGCTAACGATAGCAATAGAACCAAATTTACACATGTATGTACCATGCGTGCCAAAAATAGCAAGGAAATCATACATGCAACTCGATCCCTGTAAGTAATCTTGTTGTAGCCGCTTGATCTTTCTCTTCCTTGCTTGATCCTTGCTTCTCTTTGCTTCTCTTTGCTTTCTTGTCCTTCATTTACCATCATTCCTCCAATGCTAGAATCCTCCAAGAATGCTCTAAGTGTGCAAGAGTGTGAGAGAGTAGAGAGAATAGAGAGAGAGATCTTCCCAACAACTATAAAAAATCCATGAATTGATCCTTAGAAGCCTTTTTATCAACGAGGCCTCTATTTTCTTCAATTTCCATTATTTTTCCTTCATTTTCCTCCTCACATGCAACCTATGACCTTTCACACTCCTTTTCTCTCCAATTTTCTGTTATTTTCATAAATAAATGCCAATAAATGCCACTTTTCCTTTCCAGAGCCTTTGTCACTTCCTTTGTTAATTTTTGTAGCCATTAATATACTAAATGAACACACACTAGGATGTTTTGCCAACATTCAAGTTGGAATACAACCTTGGTCTTATTCTTCCTTTATTAACTTTATTACATGGATTTTTGACCAATATTATAGAACCCTCCCTGTAGTGGTTAATCTAGGGTGCTAGATTAGACTAAATTTAATGTCAACCAAGGTAGGTAAACTTAGAGGCACGTGTCTAAAGTCTATAGACCTAAAAGGATCTCATCTACCTGACTAAATGTCTATTGTGACAGGCTACAACACTCCTTTACAAGAGATTGAAATATGTTTCCTTTCACACTTTAACACTCAGATCATCTAATTTAATTAACTATTCTAAAGAAACATCGTGTTACTAGTCTGAGTTTTCAACCCTCTTACAAGGATATCATTCACAAAAGCTCTTTCTAGCTAACACACTAAGCATTCATGAAAACCAAAAACTCTTTTAAGCACATTAAAACTCAGATGCATGAAAACAGAGTCCACGGAGATATTTCGAAATACAATGGTCGATCAAATCTTTTACAAGATCTTGTTCAATAATCTAGCAATCAAATTCTCAAGCTATCACCATGAATCATACAATAATACGTGCAAGAACTTCTAATGGTATCAATAAACTCACAGGCAAGAAAATAACATCAAATGCTATTCAACACTATTCAGATTTGAAAACGCTATGGAAATGAAAATAAAAGTATACCAATCTCCACGTAGGGCCCGTCCACGCTTCAATGGCACACTTAGGAAACTTCAAGTGATGAAAACGTTAACGCATAAGCATTGTAATGATGAAACGATGCCTGTAATTAAGTTCTGGAAATCAAATCACATGCAAGAGAAATGTTCTAGAAACAATACACAAGAACAACGTTTTGGAAAAATACAATACGAGTCTTTTAATCTGCTTGTCTCCTATCCTTCGTTCACTAACTTTCCCTTTCAGTCTATAATCGAATGTACATACATTATCATGCAGATGTTTCTTCTTTTACAAAAAAGTTGATTTTTGTTTTTTTTTCTAATCTTAACTGATTTCCAAAACAAAACGAAATCAGTTTAGGTAACTCTGGCTTTTTGCTGCTTTTGTGACCAAAAAGGCTAGGTTTGACCAGCATTGACCATGTATCCAGGAGCTTTAGATTCGATGTTGAATAGATATTTCACCATGTATGTACATCCCAGATCACGTTCCTATCCTCTGTTTTGATTTTCCTGCCATGCCACGTGTCACATCATAAACCAATTACAGGAAGTCATGACATCTTGTAATTTTGTTGAAAATTTCTAATTTTTAAGATAAAAATTCACAAATTAAATTTAATTTAAAAGAACAACTATAATGCTTTGATTAATCAATTTCAATGGACTATGAGGGGTTTATGGGAGAAAATGATAGACAAATTATAGATTTATAGAAGAAAAGGACGGCAATGAAATGGTACCAACATCTCCCCCAAGCTCAATGATTTAGCATGTCCTCTTGCTAATCCTGATGTGCTCCCTTTATATTTTGTTCCTGCTTGTGCCTCTGCTGCTTGTAGCAATGCATCTATATTCTTCTGAGCTTGGGCATTCTTCTGAACATGGAGCTCATGTTTCATATTCTTGTATTTTTCTTTGAGAGCTTTCTTTTAAGTATACCATTTGGTTGCCCATTTGCAAATGTCGGTTTGTTTAGTCTTAAGTTCTTTGATTTGCTCCTTCAGTTTCTCATTTTTCTGCTGAGTCTTCTTGCTCTGAGCTCTCAACATTTCATTCTCCTTCTTGATGACCTTCTCTAGCATGTTTTCCTCCATCAATTCCTCTTTTAGCTTTTCAATTTGTTTCTCTAACCTTATTTGTTTCTTGTTTGCAGGTGTTGGCTCTTTCCCTTGTCCCTTGTTACTCTCGACTTCCATTTCTGCTTCCGGTTCTGGCTGTGAATGAGCACTGCTCTCAATGTCCATTGGAGCATTTTCATTTGACTCTGGTTGATCATCTTGTATTTGGTTCTTTTGTATTCTCCTTGATATTCTCGTATAAGTAGTGAATATTTTGTCTTGCTCAATTTTCTGGGCAGCTTCTTGCCTCATCCTTCTTGTCCTTACACTACTACTATGTGGAGGAACATTCCTAGACTTGCGCTCAGGGATTTCCTCATCAATATAAAGCATAAACTCTATGTGCTCTTGTTGTTCCTATTCATCTTCTCCATCTTTAATTTGATTAGCAACCAAAACTTCTTTCCATGTTTTCCCCCTCCTCTGCAACTCAAATTCAATTAGAATTTTAATCAACCCAAAATGATACAAACTTTTATCTTCATTACCCTTTTGTTTCTAAATATTTTTTGACATTTTAGTCAAACTCTATAAGAGGAAATAGGGCAGACTGATGGTGCATTTCCCTTTTAAGTGCAACAGGAGTTTGATGTGATATAGGTATACTATGCTGTAACGACCTTCACATGTAAAAAATTTCTGAATAATGTATACCATTTCATCCCATGGGTGCATTAGCCAGCTTCTAGGGACACCCTTTTTCCAGTTGACAGAGAAAACCCTTGACCTAGACATAAACTGAGTCCATGATTTTTCCTTAAATTGTTTTGTTTTGAAATATTTTTCTCCTTCTAGACTGATTCTCAATGTTTGTGCTATGGTATCCTCTGAAATTCTAAAAGATAAGTTTCCTATTAATGCTTTCTCTCCATTAAATGTGAATGCAA
>APFE030761751.1:0-11249 GCA_000404065.3 Pinus taeda | reverse complement strand
TTATATTATATTATATGTTATTTTGTTTTCGAAATATTAGTTATATTATCTATTTTTATTAGAATGATTTTGGAAAAGTTTTTTAAAAATTTTAACTTTTCTAAAATTTAATGAATTATATAAATTTTAGTGAACATTAATAATAATTGTAATCATTAACTAACTTTATTTATATTCATGGTGCGTATATATACATAATATCTAGAGATCTAAAAATATAAACATTTTTCTAAGTTTTAAACTTTAAATGGGTGAGATAAATCTATATTCATTTTAATCAAAAATCCATTATACTATATTTATATTTATGAATAGTAAATAAGGAAAAATCGTAATTTTCATTATCCAAAAAAATAGAAAATTATATGTTGTGTTTGTTGAAATGTCATGATGATAAAGGACACTGCTGAATGGTATAAGCAGTCATCATATATGTTTGATGAGTATGTTACGTACATAAAAAATTAAACATAAACACTATATTTCAATCTATATATGACCATATATACAAAATTATATAAACATAATTGTCCAAAAAACCCACAATGTTGATAAAAAAATAAAGGATGGCGTGAAGGGTCACTGCAAAGCACCATATCCAACATAGGTTTGGTGAAGGGTCTATGCTAACACTGATAATGGTCTTGACCATTCTGCTCAGTCACTTTTCAAGTACCAAAATCTTATTGTGTTACTTCTTTGGATAACCTGTCGGAAAGCGAATTCATTTCCCTGTAAATGTGATGACAAGAAATGTAGTCCAAATGTGATTTTAACATGAGAACTTCAAATAAAATGTTGAGAGAGTGTGTGTGTGTGAGACATGCAATGTATTGATTAAACCATTCCATAACCACCTTTTAATCTCCATAAACATGTAATTGATGACAATCTTTTACAATTGAGAATAATAGTAGAAGTTTTAAAATGAACAATTTTGCATAGTTGTTTGTACTCGGCCCCAATCTCGCCTTTAGTTCAAAGTGTCGTGTATCATTTATATGAAGAAAATCACCCTCGCCAAACAGATCTTGTTGCGCCACTCCATCAAAATATGCCCAAGGCTTGGAGCAATCAATAACCTCCTTTGTAATGGGACGAGTGTGCTGGGGTTGGTCCTCATGGGGAAGAAGTTTATATATTGCAGTAATTTGGGCACTAATTCCATTAGGTAGAGAGGATACTTCCTAAAAAAATTGTGATTCCTACCAAGTCAGACCCCCCAGCAAGTGAGGAGACAAATGTTTTTAAGTTGACAGGTGAAGCCTCAGACCACCATTGCTTCCCTGCCTATAAAATATTGTCACCCCGCCATCTGATGTTGATAGATAAGCAATGATAAATCGAGTTCTAGACTTTTATAGTGAATGGAAAAGTCATAAACAAATGCTCCACTAATTCTTCAACATATTTTCATAGAGTACACCAAGATGGGCCATAGAAGGATCTCTTTTTTAACTTTTCATTAGACGGAAATTTAGTCTCCAGTATACACCAGAAAAATAATCTGTCTTTTGTTAGACTCTTCAGCGTCCAGAGATGCTTCCACCACCAAGGGATGTACTTAGGCTCCTTTGAGGCAATGATATTTAAATAACCATCTTTTGGTGAGTAAGAGCACTGTTTAGAGTGAACCCAAAGTAGCTTGTCCTCCAGATCATGTATACGGATTTGAGAAGTAAAAAGTGTATGAGTGTAGTCTGCCCAGGACCGGCGCCTTTGTTTAGGTATGTTCAAAGCTTATGTAGATTTCCAAATTTGTCCCCAAATGGATGGATGACCTTGGTCAACAATTTTACTAATGTAGTAGATCCTTTGTGATGCTAAGTATGCAACTAGTTCGAAAGGGAGTATATGCTTGTTTTCATTACCATATCAAGGGTCAAGACTCATACAAACTCTACAACTAGTCCTGATCCGCTTCACAAGAACATATGGGATAAGGCGGGAGGATTTAATCACAACTTTCTAGATTGTGGAAATGTTTGATCTATTCCTGTTTTGTAGACAAAACCAATCTACAAGAGAGAGGGGATATATATATTTTTGTTGACAACTTCAGTCCATAGTTTTGGCGAGGACATAATACACCAACTTGCTTTAGTTGCCAAAGCTTGTGAGAAATTATAAAAAAAAATTATACCCCAGCCTCCCCACTTTTTGGGCAATATGATTTTTTCCCATTTGACCCATGCAAAGGTCCACCCCTCTTTCAGGCCTTGTTATAGAAAATTGCAATAAAACTTCTGAATAATTTTCAGAATTCCCTTTGGAATTCAAGATAGAGAAATCCAAAATATTGGGATGGCTTCAAGGACAGATTTGATTAAGACTAGCCTACCAACATGGGATAGCCACTTATGACTCCAAGTTTGTATTTGTTTCTTAATTTTAGCTACCAGCCACATCCAATCTACCTTTTTGTAGTCGTTTGGTTTTAAATGGAAGCCAAGATATTTTATGCCTTCCTCAATCATCTTAATCTAAAAAGGGAAAAGTGCTCTACCATAAGATAGCTCATCCTCAGAACATCCAACCACAAGTCGATTTACAATTATTTGCAACCATACCAGTCACTTAGCAAAAAAGAGTAAAAATATCGTTGAAACATGACGAGTCTCAATGAGATCGATCCTGAAAAATGAGAACGTTATCGACAAATAATAGATGTGTGAGATTGATCTCACCTACCACAGGAGCACCCATAATTTTGCCTCATCTTTTTGCGCTCTTAACCAATCTACTCAATCCTTCCATGACTAACAAAAAGAGGAGGGGGACAATAGATAACATTGACGAAGTCCCCTCTTAACGTGAAAGATGTTTGATTTAGCACCATCTATCATTACTACCAATGTTGTTGTAGTAATACAACACATGATCCAATTTATATATAAATAGTAAATCATTAAATTAATTGATCGCATTATATAAAAAAAAGAGTTACTTCTAATATTCTTTGGCTTTATAATATTAGTCCCTTGGATTTGTAATATCAATCCCTTAGGTTTTAAATTTCTATGGTTTATAATATCAATAACTTGGATTTATAATATTAATCAATTAAGTTTATATTATTAGTCCCCTGGTTGATAAAGTGCAGTTTGAAATGTGAAAAGGCACCAAGGAAGAAATTGGAAGCTATGAAATCTGCATCAGTGACAAGTGGAGTGAAGAAAAGTCACAGAGTTACTATTTCTCTCCATGAAATCCGAGAATACCAGAAAAGTTTCCCTTCTAGAGATTGCGAAACGGACCTGACATTTCAATCGGCAACAGTTGCAATGATCCATCGTCAGCAGTTACAACATTGCAAGAAGTGGTGGAGGCATATCTTGTTGGTCTCTTTGAAGATACCAACCTCTTCGCCATTCATGCCAAGAGGGTCACCATTATGCACAAAGACATGCAGCTCACTCGCTCCCCGAATTCGGCGAGACAAGGCATAAAATCGAAAGTTTTTGCTTGTAAAAATCAATTTTGTGTTTTAAATCCGATTCTTTAAATTTGTAGTTTCTCCTTTTATATTTGTATGAAAGATTTTTCCTCGTTGCTACTTGAAAAAGGTTCTTTAAATTCATCCTCCCTTTAATGTTGCCTTTAATCCTCTTTTAATTGCATAAAAGATTTATTTTATATGCATCACTAGTGGCATCGAAAAATACATCTGCATACAAACAGGGCGTGTGTCCACAATCATTGAATGTGTTAAAATGTTGTCCCACTTCTCAGGGGAAACTATTGAAGCTTTTCGGTTAGATCTTTAAATTTGATCTCCTTTTATTTCTCCCTATAATATTGTTTTAATTCTATTAAATATTTCATTTTTGTGTGCCAATGGCATCAAAAGAGTGCATGTACACCAAAAGAGGGTGCTTGCAAGCTTCTGGTTCTCTCAATTTGTTCTCTTTCTACTTTTGTGTTAAAAAGGTTTTTCAAATTTGTCCTTAAATTGTATGAAATAAATAAATTTCATGTATTAGCGAGATTAATAAAAAGTGCCTACACTGTTAAACAACTTCTTTAATTGTATGAAACAACATAATTTAATAAAAAATGTCCAAACTCTTAAAATGATGTGTTGCTCAGGTACCAAGTGGTGAAATTACTAAAACATTCATCAAAAGAACGAGGGTGGTGAGCCCATAACCCATAGGTCCAAAAATTCAATTTAACGGAGCCAAGTTTCGATCTTGGGACTTGTGGGTTATGGAGCCACCACGCATCCATGCACGACCCCGATACATATGATGAAGAACATGTTATATTATTATCTGTGTGATAAGGTACTATGTGATTCCGCTGCCCCACTCTGATAAGTGTGATGGGTAACATGTTGTGTTCTGATCAGTAATATGTTGTGTTAATAGTTTTGTTATTATTCATGCCTATCATATAAAATAACCATCATCAAATTTGATGATAGTTTATGTTATTCTATCTTTGTAATTGAATTTAAACATTATTATTTGTTTATAATATTAGTCCTTTAGATTTGTAATATAAATATATTAGGTTTGAAATTTCTATGGTTTATAATATCAATATTTTGGATTTATAATATTAATTTATTGAGTTTATATTACTAATCCTTTGGCGTGATAAATATTGTGTAAAAGTCAATTCAATGTCGGATTGTGAAAAACATCATTACAAGATGACAATCAATGCGATACTCATTGTCACAATGTTATATTACATTGCAATTTATTCAATATCACCTCGCAACAGTACAAAGTTACGGTTTATTAATCCCTTGGGTTTATTAATTCCTTGAGTTTATAATATTAATCCCTTAGGTTTATAATTCCGAGGTTCTATAATATTAAACCCTTTGGTTTTTAATTCCTAGGGTTTATAATATTAATCCCTTGGGTTTATAATAACTTTAGGGTTTAATGTTGTTATGGCTTGAATGGTGTAGAAATCTATCCAATGCCATTGTGACAAGAAATATGACAATCATTATTGGTAGCTTACATTACATTGCAATTTTTTCAACATCACATTGCAAAACTACACTAGAGCTTCGTCGGCTTCGAATTGTGATGTTTGCATGCTACACAAATCAAACCAACGTTGGATTGTGAGAAACATTGTCGCAAGATGACAATTAATTTGATACGCATTGTTGCAATGTTACATTACATGGTGATTTATTTAATATCTCTTCTCAACATTACAAAAGTAGGGTTTATAAATCCCTTGGGTTTATTAATTCGTTGGGTTTATGTTAATCCCTAGGGTTTACAATATAAATCCTTATAATACTAGTCCCTTGGCTTTAATAACTCCTTGGGTTTAAAATAACATTAATATTTAATGTTTTAACATTTGGATGGTGAATAAACCTATCTAATATCACATTGTGACAAATGCTGTCACAATTTGATAAGCAATATGACAATCATCGTTAGAAACTTACATTACATTGTAATTTTTCAACATTACTTTGTTACACTATAAAACGACTTCATATTGTGATTTGCATGGTATAAAAATCAATCCAACATCACATCATGACAAAATCAATTCAATGTTGTGTTTCAACATTACAAAATTAGGGTTTATTAATTTCTCTTGTTTATAATATTCGTCCATTAAGTTTATAATCCCTAGGGTTTATAGTATTAATCCCTTGGGTTTTAAATCCCTAGGGTTTGTAGTATTAATCCCTTGGGTTTATAATATTTTTCCGTTGGGTTTATTAACGCCTACCATTAATGTTAATCGATATATTTCAATCACATTTACTAATGTAGTTGTGCATGTGATTGATATACGTGCATCGGCATATATCAACCACATTTATTAATGTGCTTATTATTTTAGGGTTTACATGCATTAGATTTATAATATTATAATTTAAGTTTTATAATTATAATATTGGGTTTAATATTTGGTTATATTATTATTTTTATTTTAGGTTATTATTTTAATATTGATCTTGGGTTTAATATAAATCCTTTGATTTACAATTATTATTAAAAATATAATAGTAATAATAAAGCAAGTAATATTAGTAATAATAGAAAATAATAATAAAATTAATTAGTAACCAATAAGTTTTTTTAAAATGGTTATTTTATCATGTCAAAATTTTCAACATAATATTATTACTTGATATAGTCTAACAATCTAAAATAACAAATGGATTTCCACAAATTGGAACCATTTATGCATTAAAAATGAATTAAATAATAAAATTATGCATTGTATATAATATAAATATACATTCCATTTTAACAACAAATATACAAGAGATTGAAAAGATTAAATCTTCTAAAAATACAATCATTGTTTGAAATTTTGCACTCTAAAAAATATTAGCACCCAGAGAAATTTAATCTACCTTTATACTTGAATAATTAATATTATTCTATATTAATTATAATACATTACCAATTATTTTTAGTGGGTTTCATTTACTTGTTCTTTAAGTAAAATCATATTTACACACTCCAAGATAATACTACAACAACCTTGATGTGTGAAATTTTTATAGACTATGTCAAAGTTATTAATTTATGTGGAAAACAATATTAAATAAAGTTTCCTTAAATATATTTTTTCCTTTAAATTTGACATGAGACATGGAGATGTTTTTAAATAACATTAATTTTTTATTGACCAATTACAAATACTAATTACCAAAAAATATTGTTAGTGATAGATAAAATAATTTAATTTCCACTTTAATTTACATAAATTTTATAGAGAGATATAAGGTGATTAAATGTATAAATAAAAAAAATATTGTTTAGTAAGAAAGAGATATTTAATACTTCAATATTTAATATGGAGTTATACATAGCATGTACCAGTGATATTATTTTCTTACTTAATGTGTATTTTTTCTACCGAATGACATATATATAATAAAAGAAAATTGTAGTTTAGTCATATATAAAATTATTTCAAATATCATATTAAATAACATTTAATTTTATATAATATAAATTAAAAAAAAAAAAATTATATTTTCATTTTCTATTGTTGAAAGATATATAATTGTATTACATTTCTTAATGTAGAGTGATATATAACATTTAAAAATATTATAAATTAAATTAAAAAATTGAACATGCAAAATATAAATTAATTTCCACGATATGTTAAAACAAAAAATTAAAAATTAAAATATATATTGAGAGTTTTCTTATTTCAAATATAAAGTGTTTCAATTTTGATTAATCTTAAACTCTTTGTTCATGGTCAATTAGATTCTAGTTTCAAGGTTAGGACTAAGACCCTACATCCATTAATAATGATTATTAATAATAATAAAAAAAAACATTTAATTAAAATATTATTAACCGTTGATTATTAAATTAATAATATTTTTTTATAATATAAAATTAAATTCTTAAATATTATAATTTTTTATTATAAAAAATGAGGTGATTGTGAAGTATATATTTTTATCTTTGTGACGTAGAACTGTACAATATGATGACGCTATACTTAATATACAATTTTAATGTTAAATAAACCAAATATTTAAAAATAACTTATGATCTTTACCATTCATACAACACAATTGTGTCTTTTAATCATTCTTCTACTGTGTCATAGGTTACAACTTTAGTTGTAGAGTGCTATTACCTGACGATGAACCACACTGGTTGGTTCGAAACGCGTCAACAAAGGTCTTTCTCATGTGATTTTCGCTGAAGCTCTTCTTATAAAAAAAGGTTTATATTTTTCACAATTCTCGATTTACATCGATGAAGGATTAAAATAAGAAATAAATGCTTGTAATCCACATGTAGTGAAAAAAGACTATTTGGTAACCTTTGCTTTGATTATAATGTTCCGTATTCCCTTTTAGTTTATTTCACCATGCTCTTTGTGTGGTAAATTTTTAGCCTGTAAGAGGAACGATTGGCTTTAATGTTGGAACCAATAAGTTATAGTATTGGTTGTTGGAAGATTTGTAGCTGGGGATTTGACCATTTGTTTCGTTGATGTTACAGACGTGGTTGTTTTTGTCAAAGATGGTGGAGAGGATTATTTTACTGCCCGATCGGTACTTTTAAACTTGGCCTCATCTCCCAGCTACTCTACTGCCACAATCACTGTAATATACCTAACATAATAACTTGATGTAAAATCAAAGCTACAAATTAGTTATTAAACCAATTCTTGATTTTCATAAAACGGAATGATGTTAGAGGATCCGAGGTGGAAATCTATGAATCGTGTACTAAGTCATGGAGGGCAAAGAGTCAGGGAAGGGAGTTGGTTATTAATCGTGGTTTGGTTTCTTTGAGGGTACTTTTCTACTATTTGGACGTTGCAACCAGGGAGCCGGCGATTTCCATTTTTGGAGTTACAGCATGAGCACATCCATTGTGCTGTCTTTATTTTTTTTACGAGAAGCGAGTTCCGGTGGAGGGGTGCATAGCCATCCAAGATGTGGTGCGAGGGCAGGATTCATGGAGACTGTTTTTGCTGCCTATCAGAATGGGGTGTTAACTGTTACAGTTCCCCAAGCTTCCTCGGCTAGAGCCGAAGAAACGTAAGACTATTGAATGGCGCAGTGTTTTCTATGGTTTTCGAGAGATTATTCAAATACATTACCATCAGATAAGTAACTGCACTTTTTATAGAGAATAATAAGCTGCATTTTATTAAACGGTTGGAAAATAGCATGTGGTTTCCTTCTGCAGTAAAAGATTGACAGTTTTATGTGTTTTTTGAGTAGAGAAAATATGATAATGCATGCAATAAAGATTGATTGTTTTATATGTTTCTTTGGTAATAAAGATTGATTGTTTTATATGTTTCTTTGGTAAAGAAAACATGTTAATGGGTGCAGTTAA
This sequence comes from Pinus taeda, assembly GCA_000404065.3. NCBI lineage: Eukaryota > Viridiplantae > Streptophyta > Pinopsida > Pinales > Pinaceae > Pinus > Pinus taeda. Next base: position 2,424 of record APFE030761751.1, on the reverse strand, counting down.
AGACTGAATATTTTATGTGTTTTCATGGTAAAGAAAACATGTTAATGGATGCAGTTAAAGACTGAATATTTTATGTGTTTTCATGGTAAAGAAAACATGTTCATACATTCAGTTAAAGACTGAATATTTTATAAGTTTTCTTGGTAAAGAAAAGTATTTTAATGCATGCAGTAAAAAATAACTGTTTTATATGTTTCTTGGTAAAGAAAAATGTTAATTCATGTAGTTAAATAGTGATTATGTTTTTCTTGGTAAAGAAAATAGGAAGTTCTTCTCACAAAGACTACATGTGAGTCTTGTGTGTAAAATGCTTGTCTCTCGTCATTTTCTTGGAATAAAATCCTTGTTAAATATAGCCAAAATATCTTTTTGAGAAAAGAAGAAGAAGCATATAAACATCTTGAGGACATAGCGTGAAAAGTGGCCAGGTTTTCTTGAATTAAAATAAGTATTTTTATAAAAGTTTCTTGAAAAAGGATATATGCTAATGGCATTGTGATACGAGCTAATTTCTAAGTTCATGTGAAATATTTATGCATTACACGCATGACCTAATTAGCTAGTGAAATGCTTCTAGGCTCATAGATATTTATTTCTATAGTTTTCCTTTTAGGAAAGTGTGCATACTTCATGTATGAAGAGGATGGCTTTTATGAGTAGATTTCTTGAAACAAAAATAGGGTTTCCTATTTTTGAAAGATATATGAATAGTGTTCATATCCTATCAAGAACCCTACTTGTTTCATGAAAAGATAATGTGCATTGAGTAAAAGTAATTGTGTTAGGAAAGACACCTGTTGCATGCACGTAAGGGTAGCTATTGTGATTTTGTGTGTACATAGAGAAAGTGGTCATGTTAACTTTCTTGAAAAATATAATCTCTTGAAAGATTGTCCTGTTAGACGAGTTGTGTTGACTTCTTGATTTTGATGCATAAAGGGTAAGTTAACCTTGTTTTTGTATCTTGATTTTTATGCATAAATATGGATATCTTTAATAATTTCTCGAAAGGGAAACTTGAGAATCCTTCATATAGGAATATAGTGAAATGAAGTTATAATGACTTGCCTTAAGAAGGGATTATGTAATTTTTTACATGAAATGTTAATAGAATTCTAGAAAATGGATTATGTGTTGCATACTTCCAAGGAGGGCTCTTATGATAACCTACTGTATGCGTAAAGAATAGTCAATGTGTTCTAAAGATATATTCTTTGTATGGCTAGAAGAACTATTGGGCCATATTTCTTTAGGAAAATGATAGGTGATTACTATTATGCTCACATAACTAATTCTTAGCTTCTTGTTGAATGAGATGTGTATGCACACGAGATTTGTGTTAGCTTTCTTTAGAAAGGATATATATTTGCATGCAAGAAAAGACTACAGGTTGTGTGAGAATTCTTTATTTATTCGCATGCATCAAAAGTGATAGTTAAGGGACTAGTTCTTTTGACAACGTTTATGTAAATTTTCATGCAAGAAGATTATAACTGATATTTTAGTTAGTCCCTTCAAAGGAAAGCTTTAGTGCTTGTGCCCTTTAAGAATATGTGCAGTGCTAGTTAATATGATTATTTATAAATGTAATCATGATGTCAATGTTGATAATGAGAACATGGACTTGTAAACTAATGTGTTATATGCTTTAAAGGGGAACATGGACTTGTAAAACTAATGATTAGTTCTCTTAAAGAGAAATATGCATTAGTGTGAATAAGCATTGTCAAAAGTAGAATAAGAATTTACTTGAAGATATGCACTAGTTAATTAGTATGTTATGCTTTCTCATGCAGATGAGGAGATGTTAAAAGATCTCTTTTAGAGGTTGATTAGTGATTCATTAATATGGTATCTTATCTTGTTGTCAAGCTTGTTGATGACAGCATTGACAGGAAACGATGGCGGTTGGTGCCAAAGAAAAGTGATGTTTAACTTTTTGGCAGGAAAAGGATTAACGGGCCATGCAAATGAGTTAGAGTTGCAGGATCGTCCATTGCTAGAACAATCATGCCACAAGGAATGTTGCATGTGGCGATATGTAAGGAAAGAGTTTCATGGAAAATGTATTAGCTTTTTGCTAGTTATGTAATAACTTAATGATAATTCATTGTAATGATTTCATAACAATGGTTAAGGGATGGAATCCCTTATGATCCATTGAGTGAGGGGTGAAAACCCTCACGAGCGTTTAATAATAAAATTAAACGTATGCTGGTTTTCACCCTACGGGGTTTCCAGGGTATATTGGTGTTCAATGGTGTGATTGCCTTTTGCGTCAGGTTGATGATGATGAATCCTTGATGTTGATGGTTCTTTATTTGATGGCATGATCATATTGTCCAAGTATGAGATTAATTAATATGTTTATGGAAATCATGAAATGGATGCAAGGATTCATGAGACAGTTTATGTTATTACACT
>APFE030761748.1:0-16632 GCA_000404065.3 Pinus taeda | reverse complement strand
GTAGGTTTTAACCCCGTACAGAAATTACCTGCATACAAATTCTAAATCACAGGAAAAATAAAAATGCAAGAGCATAACACATAAAACACATATACACAGAGCTTTCCCACTGGATCTCAAAACCGAGACTACCAGCTTGATTTTTCATTATGTTCCTTTCAATGTTACAATACATATTTATACATGCCGAAGCATCCAATACCATGGACCGAAAAACCATCACGTCCAATACCATGGACCAAAAAACCGTCGATCCAATACCATGGACGAAAAACCATCGCGTCCAAAAAACATGTGCAAAAATCATGCACAAAACCATAGGTGGGTCCGCCCAACCTAACATAGGGTCCAAAACCAAAATTTTCCGAGGCGCTGCCCCGGACCCCAAAATTTGGGGTTACAGGTACCCCTCAAAGCCCCTGTTAAATATGTGGAAAGAATATAACACAACCCAACATGGACCGATGGGCTTCTTGGTATCGATCGCGCAAACCTGGAGGTGCTGAAGGCAGTGTGCGCCCTTGAAAAATTGTGCAAGAGTAGAGAGGATATCCATTGCGCTTCAAAGGTGGGATACTTCTATAAACCTGGCAGAATTAGGAAAAACTAGTTTACTCATATTATGTGTTGTTCTTTTGCATTAATGCATAAAATCATAGTCATTTTTAGATCATGTCTTGTGCTTTTATTTCATATTTTTTTGAAGGAAAATATGTCTCGGAAATTTGTATAGATATTGAGATTCGCAACCTCAATATGATGTCATTTTGCTAGAATTCACAACTCTAACTGATGATATGTAAAATATAGAGATCCAAGACCAGTATATCCAAGACATAAAATTACAAAGTCTATGATGGAAATAGTCTGTTCCAGCATATGAATGGTGTGGTATATCCAACATGAGTGGAAAAGGATCCAAGGACAACGTAATGAATGTTTGTGTGAGTTAGTGTGAGTTTGCGGGATAGACTCACTAGCATGTTGTATTATGAGTCACACATTTTATTAGTAACCAAGTCTAGGATGTTTTGTAGTGGTCTTTGTAATGTATGTACCTGGTAACTCCAAAAGTTGGAGTTGTGGTGTAAGCATTGTAAGGCATGTGTACCCTCATACAGTTCGTGGTATTCTAAAAACCATTTTTTATTTGTAGTGTCGATTTGTGGTAAGCCATAAACCACATGTAAGAGTGAAGTGGGACAACGATTCTTGTTGGCATGGTTTAGGGTTAGCCGAGAAAAATCTTAGCCTGGTTGAGTCAGGTCTTTGGTGAGCCTTACTGGTTGGAGTGCCCTAGTGGCAGGTTTGTATCCTAGAGTGGTTGGAGTGACCTAGTGGCACATTTGTGGCTTAGATTGGCTAAAGTGCCTTAGTGGCAGGTTTGTAGCCCAGAGTGGCTGGAGTGCCCTAGTGGCAGGTTTGTGGCCTAGATTGGCTGGAGTGCCTTAATGCTAGATTTATGGCCCAGAGTGGCTGGAGAGCCTTCGTAGCTGTGTTGAGTCTTAGTGGATTTGTTGAGTCATGGTGGTTGAGAGCTCTTAGTGGCATGGTTGAGGGTGATCCGATAAAACCCAGAGCATGGTTACGGTTAATATGATAAAAACCATGATGATGATATTGAAGGGGGATTTACAGGTACATGTACATTTATGTAGTTATAATATTTGACATAACCATGTATGCGAAGGTCATCCTAGTACACTGGAGGTTGCAACGGTTGGCACCCATGCATTACGGTCGATGGTTGCTCCTTTATATGGACATCAACATATTCTTTTGTTATGTTTGACCACAACTAAACTTTGCGGATTGATATCAAGACAAGTACTCATTAAGGGGGTGTGTTGGAATATGTATTTCCTACTTGTCTCAATTGTGATTATTTCTATATGGAGGAGTCTATTCCTAACTATGTTCCTAGATTTGTGTGTGGTCGAGATATCCTCTCAACCAACAAATTGTGTGTCCAAGATAGTTTTCCTATCTTGAGACAATACTCCTGTATATATGTAATATCATATTTGATTAATGGAATACAATTTTCCCTTATAGAAATTTAACAAATCACTCTCAAAATAAATTTAATAAAAGCAATTTACAACGTAATCACAAATCTCACTACATTGAAAATCATACTTCTGAATGGGATGGTTGAGAACACAATAGCTAGATTTACATTAAAGTCGAACCCAAAATAATAAAATAATAAGAATGCTTGCAACACAAATATGTCAATAACTTTGCAATTTCGATGATTTTAAATCTCATAATTCTAGTGTATTTTTTTATAGATAAGAAAATAGATATACTAAACTCACCCAAGAAGAAGTGAACTCACCCACACCTGTAGATATGATATCCTCAAGATGAATTATTTGGTGATCATATTTCTATTTGTGTCTTCAACCGTCACAAATAGGTTTTTATTTGTGAATGTGAATAATAATAAATTAAAATTAAAATATATGAACCAACCAAGAATTAAAATGAATCATCAACATATACCAATAACATTAAACAATCACAGTGCTAAAGCTTCTTTCCTCTCCAAACATCTAAGTGGAATATAAAAAACTAATTGAAATTAAGGAAAAATGGTGATGAATAGGCTCATATACTAGTGCCTATTCCGCAGCTCATAAGGCAATGTGCTTTTTCAAGAGGAGCGTTCGGATTTATTTTAACAAGATGGGCATAGTGACAAACCGTGTACTCCCTGAAGGTGGATCACATGAAATGATAAACCAATTTTCTGCCAATAGAGAAATAAGATTTCCCATCATTCTCCATAACAGTTCGAAAGGCATCCACTTTGAACATTTCACATAAGTTGGTATTCTTGGAGTTACAATAAACACAATATCTACACTGCTCAGCAACCAAACGAAGCATATGATCTCAGTTTTAGATCTGTTACACCTGATCCCACCCTTTCCACTATTTTGAAATTCTTTACAAATTCTCAATTAACATTTGCTTTGTCTATGATGAAAAAAACACTGCATTGAAAGTCACTCACCTTACAGCCTCGTGACCAAATATGTGTGGAGATAGTTTCTAATTTTGCATGCAATGTAGGAAGAATGATAGGCTTAGCCTTGAAGTAACACGAAGCTATGGAAAATTTCCTAATGGGTTGGGGTTCAATGGGTTACAACATTGGAATAAATGACAACTATATAAACTTCACCATGCACTCCACATGGTTTCCACTTCCATGAAAGGCTCCAAGTAATTGCAAATGTGCCTATACATATTACAAACAACAACAAAATTGCCTTTATTTTAATGGCCTTCATCATGGGATCTTTAGCTTGGTTATGTTTCCACACATGTTGCATTTGAACGATCAATGTTGAGAAATTTCCATCTTTATCAATTACACACTTGCTCCCAAGAATTGCCTCCCTACTACCTAAGATGATTGCTTCACAACCCTTTGATGGCTACACTCCAAAGCGATGAAGAGAAACAACAATCGACCTAGCTAGAGTCAAATTCTCTTGGAGATCTGTCACACCTTCTTCCATGGGTCTCAAGGTCGAATATCTCAAAGCTCATGTAAGGGCAGGTACCCACATACGTATTGCAGGGATCCAATGTCCAAGACATAATTTTTCTCACCCTGAGGTCTGCAATTTTTACTTCTTTCTTCCCTTTTATCAACAAATAGGAGGGCTTTATGTCTCTATGCACAATTTTGTGATGGTGTAGATATATCAATCCGTCCAAGACTTGCATTTCCACATTCAACAATGATCCAGATTGGATCATTATATTATTTTTCATCCATCTCGATGCATTTGGAGTGGAAAAAGTGGAGGAATCATCTCATGGGACTATTTTTACTGGTGGGACCCCAGTTTGGAAAAACCCTGACTTGCTGGTTTGCTAGTGTTGGTATACTCTATTTACTATTGACGAACTTGATGGTCTCTCCTCTTAATGAATTTTAACTTTTCCATCACTGTAGAGAACTACTAGCAGACCTGGTCTCTTTTTGTCATATTTGTATATATTGTGGAAATGATCGGTATAATTATGCCTAGATGCGCTAGATTGAAGATTCCACTCTCTTGCTTTGAATGTACTTGGTTGTCTGATTTATTATGGTTTTTAGGTGCACTGGGTAGATTTGAATGACAATCTCTTTAATCTCCTTTTTCCAATAAAATATAAATTCAATTTACAAAAAAAAATGTAGATATGGTGGTTTTTTTTTTAAACTTAATAGCAACATTTACAAGACCTTTTAAGAAGGAATATGGAGATTAAAAATAAATAAAAACAATATATCAATTTAAAAAAACAAAAACAAAAACATCCAAATAAATTAAAAATTTAAATGATTAGTTGCTTATCTAGAACTAATCATATAATTTATACTTTTATAGATATCATTAATTTATGTACATGTTATATATATGATGTCATCATACTTTTACTTATAACTAATTATTTATACAATGTAATATCTCATTGATAATAAATGAAAAAGATTTTCCAAAATTTATGTAGATATATGGTGTGAGCCAAACATCTTTTTATTACTATATATATGTTATGATTATGAAATTAATTTATTAATTTTAAAAAAATGTGTTTTAAGTTTATATTCTTAACTATAGGTTATATTTCTTTTTTTTTCTTTGATTCCACATACCGTCAATTTGCTTTTAGATAATGTGTAATATCATGTGAGGCTTAATTGTACGACATATTCTTTTTGTGAAACATTCCAAATCCTATGGTTATTGTAACAAATTATGAGTGGATTTTTATCATCAAACAAGGTCACATAGCTAGTGTTTCCCTGCCACTTAGTTCAATTATTGAATTTTGAAATGTATGAACTAACTATTAGTTATTTGAACAAGGGCTACTTTGTAGATATTCTTGTTTGCTTTAAGTATCCTTAAATTAGAGTAAGAAACAAATAAGACATACATGAATGAATGAATAAAGTGTTTTTAGTAGCCATAAAATACTGCTAATGACCTGAGACTTAGTACTTGAACCTTGAAACCAAAATTCTAGAACATACTTCCAAACAAAAAAAATGTTTCTACCAAAAGTGGTAAAAAAAATTTAGAACCATATTTCAAAAAAAAATGTTTATACTAAAACTGCTAACATATACATATATATAACCTTTCATCAAATTCTATTTTTACACAATATTACATTTGTTCGAGTACATATGAATATGTTCAAGATAAACTTCACAAATATATATGAATATACTAAATATGAACAAAAAATATATGAAATGAACACTCAATTAAAGATTTTTATCAAACACAATAAACGAACTAATAAATTAAGAAAATATTGACGTTGTAATGTTTTATGTAATAAAGACATAATTACTTTATTAGTTTTAGGTGATATAATTTTTAACAAAATTATGATATATATATATATATATTTTAATAATGTGTTTTTGAATGCATAATAAGTTAAAGATATTTCAATTAATTTTTATTTGATTTTAGGCAAAAGTCACTAGTGACAATTTGACCATGACTTACATAACTATATTCCAATGTATTGTCAAAACTATAAAAAAATAACATTTGCATTAATTACCTTATGACATTTCAAAATGAATAAAGTATTTAGCAAAACTGATATTAAAAATGTCATTTCAACAACATAAATTTATAATTTAACCAACTATTATATCAAAGACTTTCAAAATAAATATGAAAAATGGGTATTTCAAGGTGTATTTCAAGAACCAATAGATTAAAAGTTATGTAATCTAAGTAGTGTAAAATAATAATTTAGCTAGCTATTACATTTTTTAATAATTTCTATATTTCTCAAAATGAGATATATTATTTATTATTTGATAATTTATTTCTTATATGATGTAATTTGTTATTTTATATCATGAAATATGTTATTTGATAGTATATATGACAATTTTATAATTGTATCATTCTAGAAATTGACATTTAATATAAATTTTAAAATGCAAAACAATTAAATAAAAATTCAAAGATACAAAATAATTAAATACAACAAAAACTAAAAATATAGGGCATATTAAAATTTTCGCTTAAAAAAAATAATTTCCAAAATATTAAACATGAATTTTGGGAGACACTTAAGCCCATTGCACCTTCTTACTTTTACTTTTAGTTGAAAAGCTCTTCACAATAGACAAAATTCACCAAATCCAAAATTAATGTCAACATCAATGCTTTTTTAATATGTTTTAGTAAGTAAAACAAAAATATTATCTAATTTAAAGTATGTCTCATTTATCTATAATTTTGTGTTTTAAATAAGAAAATCTATCATAATTCTAATTTATTTGAAAATATAACAACTATATCTAAAAAATAATATTAATTGTAAACTAATTATATATCATTTATTTCAAAAAATATTAATTTAATATTGAAAAATAACCATTAAAAGTGAAAATTGCCGCAAAGTATGACTCCAGGCAAATCCATTGCGATTTACTAAAGACTTTTGTACTGTGGATACGAATATTTAATGTGTGGGAATTTAAATTGAGCATTAAAAATAGAAAATGAACATTTACTTTCATTTTGTAATTTAATTAATTCATTCTGTGAAAGGGACAATCAAGTTTTTTCTGTTAATAATATGTCCGAGACAGAGACACAAAGATTGGGCAAAGAGAAACATTTGAAAATAAATTAAAGAACATCGAAATCCAGCAATTGACGTGGTTTATCGTTACGGTCTCGTCCCTCTTCCGCTTTGTGTGGATTGAGTTAGTCAGTGTTGTTGGTTGATCCCATTGCTTTGGAGCTAATGATGCCCTGAAAGGCAAATGGAAGAAGCAAAACCCAACTCAACTTTACTAAGAAAAACAACAATGTGGGGTTGCAGATTCGAATCTCAACAACATTTACATCATCCGTCTGTTATCTTCTCTGTTGGGGCACTCGAAGGAAGGTCAACAATACAAAGGAGGATATCCCAACCCGACACGAAGCAAAGAGTGTCATGTTCAAGAGTGAGCTGCCGACGCACCTGATAGATGTCCAAATTTTCCCCCACCATTTCTAGCTGGTACCTCAATTATTTTTAATTGCAAGCTTGAATGGGATAGCATATGCTTGCACTGTAAGTTCATCCTTCGGACGAATCTGACCTAGTAAGTTTAACAAGCCCTAGGAAGGAGAAGCTCATGTTCGTCATCGTGACGAATTTGATGTCCTTTAATAATTTAACAAGTCCGACAAAGGTGTAACTCGGTATCTTTTTCATGTTTAGAGAGTTTGAAAAAGACACGTAAAAGAAAACTCCACATAGTCCCTTTTTGTACGTTTGTGTCTCTCGAGCCCAAAAAGGTAGAAAACAATACTTGAGATAACTGCTTGACCATTTCAGTCAAGGAGTAACTTTTTCGTAAATAGTGCCTCCCAGCCCGAAAAGGGGGTAAACTTATATTGGGTGCACGACGTTTCGCATCCATTAACAAGTTCAAAATGACAAGGGCTCAACCATCTTTTTGCTTTTAAAGGGTCAAAAAAGAGCTTAAAAGTGGACCCCCCATTTTATTCTCTTTTACGAGTCAAAAGGGAAAAATACTTGGCAATCTTTTCATATGAGTTTTACGAGTTAGAAAAGAGCTTAAAGATAACTTGTCCTGTCCTGGAGGAACGAGTGGTACAAAGGGTAGAAACTAGTTCAGGCTATGAAGGAACTGCTCAAAACAAGTAATGGTCAACAGGTTGGCTAAATAACCACTCATTGTTGCGGCCCCTCAGGAAAGGAAAAACAACCAAGTGAAAGCATATGATCGACCAAAGAGATGGTGGCGATGGAATGAAACAACCAAGTCTCATCTAGCATAAATTAGCTAATTAAAACGACAATCACGAGATGTAAATTAGGCATGGGTCGATTTTTACACAAGCTTGAACCATGGAGAACTCTGCTTGGATTTGGTTTCATGTTTACACAAGCTTGAAAAGAAAAAATATGTGTGTTATAAGTTTGCATGCCCCCAGCATAATGACTCAATCGAGGTACATGCCTCCCAAGCTTCATTTTAGTCAACTAGGTGAATAGAATGAAGGTTCACTTTCGAGATCGAGGAAAGACTCAACTCGGATTTTACAAGATCTTAATCAAAGACTTGATTTGGAAAAAGGAGTTGTTTCATTTTTTAACGAGGTTGACATAGTAAAAGAACTATCCTCCATCTCCTTGATTCATTGTTTAATCATCTTGACACAAGACAAGGAAATATGCTCACATCCCTTGTTTCATTTTGTAAGGAGCTTGACACAAGACAATGAAATCTGCTTCACACTCCTTGATTCATTTTTTAACGAGGTTGTCACAAGGCAAGGAACCATCCTCATCCCTTGTTTCATTTTTAATGAGGTTACAACAAGACCAACAATTATCCTCATCCCTTGTTTCATTTTTTAATGAGGTGGACACAAGAACAAACTATCCTCATCCCTTGTTTCATTTTTTAACGAGGTTAACACAAGACCAGTAATTATCCTCATACCCATCTTTTCATGAACCATACGAGAACAGGCTCCCAATAGGTCTTCACTGGATGGAAGAACCACACTCTGGAGGAATGCATGTCATTTGGTACCAAAGATAGATCGAGCTCTAATGACCCTAGTACATAATGTAAAATACCATCTGTGTGAACATCAGCAGATGTAGAGACGGAACAGGTAGCCACATAATTGACCTGTGGCGAGGAAGGTACTTCTTGCAAAAAAGAGTCGATAGGGGACGATGGTTGCAAAGGAGGTGCCTGGTGACCAATGAACGACAATTGATCAATGATCACTATTCTCCCTTCATACGGAAAACAAACCACACGAAAAAGCGAAGAAACAAGAGCTCCCATGATATAAACATAGTCACATCCAAGGATAATATTGAAATCTAAGGGACCTTGGACTACCATCATGTCTATATAGATGATCTCTCCTCCCAAAGTAATAGGGAACTTCAGAAGGACCCCTAAGGGTTGACTGGTTCCTCTGTTGAATGCCAACAGATTCTGAGTGATATGCACAAGCTATGGGGAGCCAAAATATTTCCAAGTAGTAGAAGACATGATGCTAAAAGATGTTCCTTCATCTAATATAGTGCCATGTACTACCATATTATAGGCTTGTACTGTGATCTAGAAAGGTGCATAAGATGGAAGGCGGAAATCAGTCAATGGACCCCAATCGAAAGAAACGACAGAACTACTTGGTGGGGGCATCATATGATTGCCCCCATGCTATACAGGAATAGGAGGAGGACTCTCCTGAAAAACCAGGACAGGAGGGTCACTCTTCGATTCATGATAATTTGAGGAGACGAGAAGAACATGAGCAGTATGATCACCACTCTCTTTCGGAACAGAGTGAGAAACTGGTGGCAAAACCATGTCGACACTCTTTTCGACTAATGGTTGGTCAGGAATAGACACAAGAGAGTCATGCTCAAGAAGAGCAGGATGGGTAGGGGATGAATCTAAGTTAATCTCTTTACCAATCGAGAAAGGGTCAGAAGAAAGCCTCTGATAACCAACAAGAAGTTGGGGTTGAGGACCTATAAGGTTTTCTAAAACTTTGGAAGCTTTATCCATAAGAGGACAAATGTGAAGAAGATGCTCTCCTTCACATAACCTACAGGGGAGTCTAATCTTTCCCTTCTTCTTACCATCATTAGATAAAGGCATAGCATCGACATGATCTCTAGAGGTCAACGGGGATGGTTGGTTTAGGTCTTGATACCATACCTCTAAGACTTTGGGAATGTCAGGACAGTCTTAAAGTAGATGGTTACCCTTACATAGCCTGCAAGGGAATTTTACCTTCCGCGAAGGATCAGAAGGTTTGTTGATAACGGGTGCATTTGGAGTAATAGTTGTATGGTTGGCCTCTCTCTTATTTGACTTATTCTTCTTCTTAGCCTCATGGTTACTAGATTTCAATCTTTCACCAAGTGAAGTAGAAGAGGAGGGTGAAGAAACAGGGGAAGAAGGGGAGAGGTCAACCTTAGAATCATCGTGACGTGATTCGAATGAAGGAAATGTTTGGAAAAGATTCGGGATGCTTGGGACCACTGAGGACAAAAACAACCAGACATGTAAACCAATGGTTAACCCAGGAAGGGATAACATTGCCATATAGGGAGCACCAACATTTCCAAAAGAAGGAAAAGGACCAAGATTCCCATCCGAGGGGAACCCTTGACTGGTGGAATTTGGAAGTGTTGCCATTGGAATCGACCCTAAAGAATTACTAAGGAAGATAACTTTTACCAGGAATATTTCATGGGAAGTTAATTTTTAGACACTGAAACAAAACTTTACCTTTTCATATTTAAGATTCGAGAAAAGGACAAAATATGACTCTAGTCCCTTTCGAAGTTAATGAGCTCAAAATAAAATTTCTCAGTGATCTTTTAAATTTACAGAGTCAAAAAGACCAAAATGACTGCTCAAGGTACTCTAGACATGAAGGATTACCAGGTAACCCTGAACTGTAGAATACCTCCCGGCGAACCAGGAAGTACGGGAAGGCAATCTCCTCGAATGTTGTGTTCGATGTATCACGTTTACAAGGTGACAGACTCGGCTTCCTATGGATAAAGGATTGTAGACCTAATGGGGTCTCTCTGTATATACACGATGGTATGGAGAGCACAAGTTCGTACTAAAGTTGTCTTGTGCCGAAGAGAATGATAACTGCTAGGTTTAAAGACGCCAGAACACATCTCTAGCCTAGACCATTAAATGTGAGCATTAAGTTTCAATGCTTCCTTAGGTTAATTCAATACATTTTAACGGTTGATATTGAATTAGGTTTCAATTACAAGGCCCTACCACTGTCATCTGAAAACTCCTATATTGAACTATATGAGAAAAGAGATCTTTGTCTTCGATGAAAGTTAACATTAATTTAGAGATAGGGAACACAAAACCAATGCAACAATCATAAGAATGAAATATTTATTTAATAAATCTCCTAAACGCAATTTATCCTCCTATAACAACATAAGAAGTTTCATTTCATTTCCAATGCTTATGATGATGCAATTCTAGCTTCTCAATAACGCTACTAATGCAATATTTTCGCTTAAGTAAACTAGAATGATGTTCTCCTTTTCGTAAAATGAAAAATGAATCTTTCACATAAAGAACTTTAAATGAAAATTTTCACAATTACAAACAAACAAGCATCAATCAAATCCAAAGCATTATAACTGAAACTAAAAGCAACTTCTTCCCTGAATCGAACAAACCAAACACATAAATGTTTCAATCAAGAAACCAAGTAATGTAATCTATGCTTGGAAAGAGAAAAGAGACACTCGAAATAAGAGAACAAACAAGACTCTTTCACTCATTCAATTGAAAATAAAGCATCCTAGTCACTTCTCGATGGAAGAAGGGAGTTTGAGGGTCAAGACACACTAGCACTGGAATGGGAGAAATCCTTATTTTTCTTAACTCAGAGACTGGAGCAACTTTTGGGCCAAAAGTAGCACCGATCAGCATGACTGACTAGTACTACAACTAGCACTGATGGTTGATCGATGCGACTTTTTGGCCCAAAATAGCGCCGGTCGAGGGATTCAAAGAAAAAAAAAAGAACTTCACACAGGGCCAGACTTAACACATCAGAGGGTGGGCTAAACCAAGCAAGCACACAAACCAAGCTAAATGAAGCTCTCTAGTCCGAGAGAAAATTATCTAAAAGGCTTATAAGGTCAAAATCATGAGAGAAAAACACACTGGCCAAGATTGGGGACAAACCCTAATCTTCACTTACAGGCATCGACGCGATTGCCTAATTGACAACAAGTGCTAGAGGCTAGTTGGCGTGACTGTTCGTGGGAGCTAAGGAAAAAAATAAAAATAAAAAATTGAAACAGGGACCAGATCTTCTATTATGAATTTAGACTCAGGTGAGTAAGTAGGAGAAAAGAAACAGAACCAAAGGTAAAAAGTGGAACTAGAAAAGTTCTCACGAAATCATGAAATCTAAGACAAAAAAAGGGATTGGGATCCCCAGTGGAGTCGTCAATTTGTTGTGAAGTAAAAGTATAAGTGCAGACACAAATGAATTCCTCTAGCCTGATAATGGGTCTAGCCACAAAAAATACATTCTATGGAAGATGTCCTTAGGTTAGAACCAATTAATAGGGCCTACCTCATAGTCCACTTATCCTGTTTGATGATGTCCTTGCTTGCTCGCTGCAGCTATCTCTCGCTTCCTTCTTCAAGCACCTAAAACAAGTAAACAACAACAAACAACAAACATGATAATAGACAAATTGTAATTCAACCTACTTAACAAGTCATGAAACATTAAGCCATGAATATGTAAGATGATAAATCATGTAGGAAATCAATCGATAGTTGCATATATTAATATCAAAGAGAGACTACAACCATTTGTCTTGACGTTTCAGTCCTCCTCTGACAAGACCAGGTTCCCACACACTTCTGTTAGCATTCTATGATGGCCTCAATCAACAATAGTTTTAAGGCTCTTCCCTTTAGGCTTCACTCCAAACCAAATCACACTTCTCTCTCACACAACTAGATAGCTACAACTAGTAATAGCTTGTTGTTTACTCCAAACCAAAATAGTGCTAGCACACCAATATCAGCACTAGCTTATGCTTGGGAAGAAGGGAGGTTTATATAGGATGAATGGATGGGAAATGGATCCTCTTCTCATGAGATAAGGGCTTGTCCCTTGAGGTAGTTCCATCATTATAGGGGAAATGAGCCCAAACTGTTATCCTCAATCCCATCCGGCCAAAACAGACTTCTGTTACAAAGCTTCTAGAGCTGGAAGCTTTGGCTCCTAATTTAAAAAAGTTTCCATAACAATACCAATGTGACTGGAACACAGCTCAGTCACTCCGATCGGCGCTAGGGATAGTGTTAATATCTACACATAGGCGCGGTGGAGACAAAGACCATTAGCGCTGGTCTTGTAAACTGGGCAAAACAGAAGTTTGAAGGGAAATTGTGCAAAAGGGAATTGATCTGATGATGAAGAGGGACACAATGGGAGTTTCTTCATGAAGGAAAAACATGTGGGGTTCACTGTAAAGGTCCTCCAGGATCAAGGAATGGGGAGTATAGGGATAGTAACAAAATGTTGTGTAACACTTGGCACAACAAGGTAATGTAACTAGTATATTGCATACTTATTTATGCACTGACAATTATGTGTTTATGGAAGTATGATGCAAAGACTGCATGGAAAAAGAGATTGCTATGAAATATTGAAAAAGGCTTAGGTTGAGCTTTCCCTTGGGAGCTTTGGGAGCCCATGGGGATTGAGTCATGGTTTTTGTTGCTAGTTTTGTTCTTTCGGTGCTTTATGGTTTGTTTGCGCTTGATTTGAAGTTTTTTCTATGTCTAGTGGATGACCTTGCGACTTTGTTTGTGATGTCATATTTCTATTTGTTTGCATGGTTTTATTCTTTCTTACTTTCTTGTTCTTACCTTTTATGTTTTGAGAGTCTTGGAATTGGTATGGAAGGAGAAAGTTAATGGAGCTTGAGGAAAGTTGGATGGAACTGAACATGTAATGTAAGACCTGGATGGAGCCTGGTGCATGAGTAAAAGGTAGTAGAAAGTAAGAATATGCCAGTCAGTCAAATTGGTTGGGTCCATTGGGATAAATGGATAATGGCATCACAGTCATGAGAAAGGTAACAAGAAAGGTAAAGTAAATGGATTTGAGGCATCAAATCCCTTGGCTATGTTCGGAACTAGTGTTCCTAGTGTTGTGCATGTTGTGCATGGATAAAGGGAGTTCTCTTAACCTTCACCTTATGACATCTGGTAATTATGTTTTGATCATAATTATGCTAATGTTTATAGGTATATATGTATGTATGTATGTCGTTGTCTGACAGGATCATCATTGTTTTATGATAATGTTTATATATATCTGTATGTATCTATGTATCTATGTCATTTTCTGACAAGGTTGTAAGGGATCATTCTTGTGGAGAAATGATTGCTTATGCAGGTGAATGGCATGAAGAGGTTCCTGGCTATGAGGATTCAAGAGGCAAGAGTAGCCCTGAAAAATCTATAAGGTCAGTATCATGTGGATATGAATTGATATTATGTGATTATACTATGTCTATGTTATGGCAGGTAATGTTTAGGGATACATCTGTAACAATCCTAGTGAAAATTCCATGTAATAAAAGTTAAAAAAAAATAACCACGGTTGGTGGGACACTTATTCCAAGTTGAATGTTGGGAAAGAAATATTATGGGGTGTTCATTTGGTTGTTTATGGATAAGAAAATTTGCAAAGGAAATGGCTAAGTCTTTGGAAAGGAAAAATAACATTTTTGGCACATTTATTTATGGAAATAATGGAAACTAGGAGAAAAAGGAGGTGAAAGGTCACAAGTTGCATGTGAGGAGGAAAATGAAGAAAATAGAGGCCTCATCCATAAAAAGGGTTTTGAATATCAATCGGTAACCTTTTGTTAATTCAGTATTGGAGGTCTTTCATTATCCTCTCTCTCTCTTGGACACTTAGAGTTTCTTGGAGAACTTTGGCATTGGAGAAAGAAAGGCAAAGAAGGTAAGAGGAAGCAAAGATCAAGCAGGGAAAAGCAGTATCAAGCAACTACAACAAGCTTCATTGCAGGTATCGACTTGCATTTTTATTTTCCTTGTTAGATTTGACATGCATGGGATTCCATGTGGTTCTCTTCTATCATGGCATGAGTTTCTCCAAGTGTGACAGTAGTTTTAGCCTAGCCTTGCCATTTCCTGATAGCTTTGATGAGATGGGCTCTCACATTCGGTTTATGTGGGATGGTTAGATTTGATTCGAAGCTCAGTGGGGTGGATCTATGAATTTACAAACACATGGTCTAGTGGTCCCTAAACTTGACTGAGGATCATGAAGACACTAGCCTAGTAACCCCTAAATCAGACTATGGGTTGCGGTAAAGCAAGATTGTGTGCCTTGGTGGGCCTAGGAATCCTTGCCGGTGAATGACGTGATATATGGTAAAGCCAAGAGGTATATTTTCTCTTCGTTGGGCCTAGTGGTCCCACGATGGAATGAACGGTAAATCCTAGAGAGTATGTCTTGGTGTAGGGCCTAGTGATCCCTGGTTCAAACTTGGATTGCGATAAAACCTGAGAGACTAGGAGGCACTCAAATTCCTCACGGTGTAGGAAGGGAACTATGGTGGCATCCATGTTGATTGGTGTTTTTGATGTGTTTTATGAGTCCCACATTCATGCTTGGAATATGGCATGTGGGTGATTGGTTGAAGAGAGACTTGCCTTAGCCAATCTATGGTTGGGTGGAACATGGTAGTCTCATCTCCGGTTGGTTCATTGCATTCATTAATGAGAAATTCATTCCCTTGGTTTTTCATGTGTAAATGTACTGATGTATATCTAGATTTTGATGGCTGAAATGTTTATGGTATTTTTGTTATTATTATGCTAGTTATATGTATATTTCATGAGAACAGCTATGTATGGTTCTCATCATGTTTTTACTTGTATATGAATGGATAATGTGTCTATGACCTAATTGATGATAATGAAACAAATGACACGAGGGAAAATAGTTCATAACGATTCTCAGATAAGTATGAGATCCCTACACTTAATTCTGTTGTTTACACTTGTAGGTTACATGTTGATGATATGTTTGATGAAATGCATTTCATGGCTAGTAGGGGTTTGGTTATAGTCTTTTTCAACTTATTTCATTTGCATCATTGTCTCCCTGTAATTTTACTGATTTCAAGCTATCACTCCAATCTAGGTAATGACTTGGGCTCTGGGCTTCAAAAATTGGCTTAAATCCCATGGTCGTTGGCACACAATTGGAAATTTTGGTCTTTGGTTGGTGGCAGGCAAGCCCATGAGAGCGACTTTAGGTCTCTGGTCGCTCCCTTTCCCATAGAATGAGAACGACTCTAGCCTAAGAGATCCAAAACATCAGTGGGACCTAGGGACAAGTTGTCTGAGTGGTTGACATGTCTCCTGAGGATTATGAAGCTGATGTTGGATGATTGTGTGTGATGTTTCCATCAATTCCACTTCCTTAAGGTAACATAGGAGGTCGAATCTAATCATAGTAGCCTCTCGTCTCATGTTTACCCTGGTTGGCATGGTTACTTGGGTAGATGTGGTAGGAGGGTGTTACAGAGTGGTATTAGAGCATGGTTCAACTCTGGGACTAGATGGGTAGTGTGTGTTGGTCATGCATGCATGCGAGTTTCATATGTGTCTCTGTTACACTGAATTTTGTCACCTTGACTATCAGCAGTTATATGGCCCCATCAATAGCCATATTGTCCTCTTTGTCAAGCCCCATACCTCTGCTCTTCATGTCAAAACTTCAAAAGAGAGAAAGTCACTTGAAAACATGTTTATCTCTGGGTACGCAGGTTCTCTCTACCTTGCCTGCGCGTACGCATCCCAAACTCATTGTACCTGCGTACTTGTACGCTCTGTAAGTCAAGGGATGGGTGCGTACCACTGTAAAGGTCAAAAGGCGCGAGTTTCATCTTTAAAAAGTTACTTGTGGTCACTTCTAGAGCCTTCTAGAAGAGTGTTTGATGTGTATTGAGCGCCTCGAGATGGTT
>APFE030761741.1:0-15961 GCA_000404065.3 Pinus taeda | reverse complement strand
ATAGATTTGGCCTTCAGTACAACTTATCATCCATAGATATATGGAAAAACAAAGAGGGTCAACAGGATATTCGAAATCATGTTGAGGATTTATTTGATGCATTACCAATGGAACTGGAAATAGTATCCCCCCTTGGTAGAGTTTGCATACAACAACGGTTATCAGCAGTCATTGAGGATGAGTCCTTTTGAGGCACTATATGGGTAGAGTTGTAACACTCCTATTAGTTTGACTGATCCAGTTAGCAAGGTATTGATTGGACCAAATATGTTGGTAGACATGGAATAGGAAATGTAGGTAATCAAGAAGAATCTAAAGGCAACACATGATAGGTAGAAGAGTTAATAAAATAGGAACAAGTTGTTCAAGGAGTTCCAGGTTGGGTAAAAAGTGTACTTGTGCAACAAAATGAAGAATATCTCCTTGCGGATTGGATCACGTGATAAGTTTGCACCATGATTTTTTGGACCCTTCAACATTATTGAGAGGATTGGGCTCGTAGCCTATTGACTTGCACTACCTTCAACAATGAAACTTCATGATGTTTTCCATGTCTCATTGCTTAAGAAGTATGTTAAATATGTTGATCATGCGCTTGAATGGTCTGTATTGCAAGTGTAACCAGACGGAGAATTCCAACCAGAGCCATAGTGTATATTGCAGAAAAAGGTACTCATCCTCCGAAACTAAGAAATCAAGCAAGTTAAAGTGAAATGGAAGAACTATGGGCCTGATGAAGCTACATGCAAGGTAGTGGACCAAATGTGGGATATGTATTATTCCGTTTTTCTGGTTGAGGCAAATCAGCTTGATATGGTGGTTTGGTATTTGCTTATGGTGTTTTGGTATTTTCTTGTGGTGGTTTGCTATTTGCTTATGGTGGTTTGGTATTTTCTTATGGTGGTTTGATATTTTATTTATGATGGTTTGGTATTTTCTTTATGGTTGTTGATAAATTCTTTATGATGGTTCGATATATGCTATATGATGTTTTGATATATGCTTAGACATGGTGTTTAGTACATGTTTTGATATATATTTGGTATATGATTTGGCATATGTTTTGGTATGTATATTTATGGTGATGTTTCTATGTAAGCATTTGTATGGATGTAAATACGATAACGAGCTATGTTATAAAGCTCCATTGTGTAGTATGGGTGTCCTATTATTGTGCTATCATGTGGTTATATTATCATGATGTTATGATGCTACATGAGTTGGAACTCAGCAGGATGATCATTGTAAATACTGTAATGAGTTGTGTTATAAAGCTCCACTATGCAGAATGTTGTCATGATGTTTTTCTCTTGAGAAGATATTTCACTGTAAATATTGCATTGAGCTATCTTATAAAGCTCTGTGAGCAATATGTCTTCTTTCAATGAGTTACTGAGGTATATGTGTGATCGAACACTGAGGATGGTGTCCCCCAATGGGGGGGTTTTGTAACAACCCTGGTGAAAATTCCATGTAATAAAAGTTAAAAACAATAACCATGATCGATGGGACACTTATTCCAAGCTGAATGTTGGGCAAGACATCCTAGGGGGTGTTCATTTGGTTGTTTATGGCTAAGGAATTTAGCAAAGGAAATGAATTAGGCTTTGGGAAGGAAAAATGGCATTTTTGACACATTTATTTATGAAAATAATGGAAATGAGGAGAAAAGGGAGGTGAAAGGTACAGATCTGATCTACAAACTCGTTGCCCTTGAAATCCTGCAAAAAGTAAAAAAAATTCTCCACTTCTTTGCCCAAGAGAGTGCTCTGATACCACTTGTTATAGATTTGATCTAAAAATATAGCTCTGATACCACTTGTTATAGATCTAATATAAAAATATATGAGAATAGAAATAACCCAAGAATAACAAGATCTGAATATAGATAGAAATGCTTCACTTGTTTCTTTGAATGTTAATGAGGATCAAGTTCTGGATGGAGTTGGTGTTCTGCAGAAAACTTACCATATCATTTACGATGACTATGTGTGGGAGTCTACATATGAACAAGAATATGCGATGAAGAATTATTTTTCTCCTTCCACACCTCTCCCTCATTATCATGACATTTTCCGTGATTTCGTAACTTCTATTAAATATTTAGAAAATTTAGTTTCTGATAGTATTATTTCTTCTGGTCATTTTCATAACTTGTGGAATGTCATTTTTTCATCTAAATGTGAAGAGGAAAAATATTCTCTATCTCATCATTCTGAAAAATTAGAGGGTGAAATATCTTGTTTTCCATCTTCCCTTATTTATGATTTGTCAAATCATGAGGATACCTCTGTTTTCAATCTTGAACTTTCTGATTGTGGCTATCATGATCTTTTCACTCATTCATCTGATCACGATTTTTTATTTTTCCACTATTGAATTTCTAAGCTGTGAATCTTTGATGATATACCCTCTAATGATTTCGAACTTCCGCAAGTTGTCAAGTAACTTCAACCTAAGTTGATGGTTATGTTAGGTTCTCGTAGTCTTGAGGCCAAATCAATTTCCAATTAGAACAATGATCAATCTTTCAAGGCTCCTCATCACTCTCCAACACTCATTGAAAATCAATCTCTTCTACAATCTTTGCATCCTCCATTTGCATTGCATGATTCTATCACTCAGTCATTGGAGGAGTCATACTTGACGAGAAATGTCGCAAAATGGAAGTTTTCTTCTTTCTTTATGTTTTCCTATTTCAACAATTTGAAATTTTTTTGTTGCATACCTTCAAGTCACAATGTGTCTAAACATAGAAATGCATCTGCAGAATGTCTAGCATGCACGTTTTTCATACTTTTCTACTTGCATTTTCAAAAAAAAAAATTGTTTTGTATTTTTTTAACTTTTTTGTTTACTGTTATTATTGAATATATTTCTTGACATGAATTCCCTCGCTAACAAAGGATAACCAATGTGACGGTAGCTACATTGGAAGTATCATTTCACTTGAGTCTGGCCTATTCTCTGGTTAGGTTAGGAGTAGGACTAGTTGTTTTTTTTTTCCATCTCGATTTGTTTCTTTGCTTTGATTTACCTTTTCCTTCACTCCACTCTTTTCTTTTTTTTATTTTATTTCTGTTATAGGATAGCTTCCACATGAGACTATGTTGATTTCTGAAGCAGGCATGGTGACCTCACGAGGAAGTTGTATTGTTTTCAACACTTGTTTATATGTTTATTCCCTCTCTTCACGTGAGTCTTGTATTCATTAGTCAATGACACTTTTATGGAAAATACGTTCCTTTGGAAGAAAACTATAGTGGCATCATGATGCTTGAACTTATAACTAGTACTTCCTACACTAATTGGTCTTTTAGTTTGGGTTAATCCATGTCAATTAAGTCGAGTAGAGTAAGGAGGGGAGAAAAACCTTAACAAGTGTGTCAAAAGTATAAATAAATATCCTTCTCTAAAGGCACTACCCCTTCTTCTCTCAATAAGTTAGGATCCCTCTTCTACCTCATTAAATAAATAAGTGCCTTTGCACAATTCTATAAAAAAATAAAAAAGACAAAAGAAGAGAGGCTTTTTGTTTAGAGAGGTGAAGAAAGAAACTTCGGTAGGGTACTGTCTAGGCTCATTAGTAGCAAATTAATGTTTGTGTTCTTGAAGTGACTCTACCGAGGTACTATTTAGGCTTTCTAATAGTTGAGCAACACCAAAGATGAATACTAAGGCTATGACATTTATTTTCACCAGTGTATTTATATACTCATCATTCCCAACCGAGAAAACTTAGTTTGAATTATCTTGGTTAAGTGTGTCACCGATGAAGAGGATGGTAGGAACTATATCTTTAACCCAAGCTAAGTAAAGAAGCTATGGAAATCGATAAACTCAACAATACCTCCTGAAGAGTTAGACATGTTTTGCATGAGACAAGACCCATGCAGAGAGTTGGAGTTCTACTAGTGTGTTGCCAAGTGTTGTAGCAACTACATCCACCCTCCAAAATTTTTCCTATGCTTTGATTTTGGATCATTCCTTTCTTTCGACATGATCTTATGTTTGACTATCATCAAGTATTCATTATTTGATTAAGACTTACTATTTTTATCTATGATTGTGTTTTCTTGTTTTCATACTTAACTGATATTTTTGTGTCACAAGCATCCTTCTAACTTGATCTTGCAATAGTTATGAGCTTGCCTCCAAAAATTATGCAATCCATCAGGGCAAGGTAGCCTTGATGGTGGAAATTGTGCAATCCTAATAGGAAGCTCAACCTTGAGCTTGAGAACTACATAGTCATGGATGGTAGCCCAACAATAAGCTCAGAAACTATGCAATCCACTCCTTGAGCTAAGAAACTATGAAATACACTAAGCTAGGAAGTTACCCAGTTCCCCAGAATTGTGAAATCTTCGTTGGCAGCGTGCATGGGAATTTTTCCGATAAATAAAAAAAGAAAAAGGAGAAAAAGAAATCCCTAGAAAATAGGGATTCATCATTAGTTTCTCAAAGGTGGAACAATCCCTATTTTTAGAAATTTTTGCCAAGTGTCACTTTTCCGTTGATTTTAGGAATGTGTGTCATAAACCCCAATCTGCCCAAATATATTTAATCGACGCCTCTAGATATCATTTGTACATTTGGTCTTGGAGCTCTAGTATTCCCAAGGATGTCAAGGAGCCTTCAGTGGAGTTTGCATCGCTTTTCCAAGTGAGTTTTTCTTTTGTCATCTTTTATTTCTTTTTCTGTTGATTTTTGTCATTTCACGTGCAAGAGTTATATTTTTCTATTTTCTCTTCATGGTTGCTATAAATTTAATGTGTATTAGATTGTAGAAGTGTTGCTTTAGTTTTTCATTTTACTTTCATAAGTTTCAGATCGATTTTCTTGTTTTTGCACACCAACAATTTTCATTTCGGCAACACTCCTCACATATTTGTTTTTCCCTCTATTTGTTGATTTTTTGCACTTGATTCACATTGATCTATCCATACTTAGTTAGATCCATGCTTGCATTATCTTTTAGATATTTTTGTTTCCCACACCTTCACCGAGAAGATCTACACTTCTAGGGGCCATGCACTGCCTTGCCCAGTTGGGTGTTGCACAAGTCTGAAGCTCAAGGTAAGGCTTGGCCTTTAAGACTGAGCAATGTGTAGTAAAGGCTATCCCAAATTCACATTGTGCATTTATAGGTCTTAGTCTTCCACCTTGGCAACTAAATCTACACAATGTGAAGTCTCTCCCAGTCGCTTCCTAGGCTGGACTGTGCATTGCATGGTCTCAAGCCTCAGGCTACACCGTTGACTACTAGAATTGTGCAATGTGTAGTTCCCACACCTAGTCTCCCTCACTTGATGAACAATATTGAACAATATTTATCATCATTGCACCGTTTTGTTTCTTGATCTTTCTTTGAAAGTAGATTTAAAAAAGAAAATGTATTCTTTCCATGAGTGCCTTTTCCTTCCCGCAGGTACCACAGTTGTTGAGCGCTTCTCTCCAATAGTCACTGTTACCATGGGAACTAAGAGAGCTACTTCAAAATTTAGCACTAAAATCAATATTGAGGGAGAAGTTGAGAAAACACTAGTAATATTTCCAGTATACTCAAACACTTAATTATATATGGAAATGGAATCAGGTCTTACATGGTAGAAAGTACGAAGCTTTTATAGCAAAGAGCTTCGAAGCAGATCTAGAAGACTGGCAGGTATACATTAATGTCCATAAATAAGGGCTACATAGGATTGCATGCAGATATCCAACCTTCCCATGTGCAGATGTCATTAGCTAGATTGTCTCACATATTAATGTGAAGACCATGACTTTGAGTAGCACCAGCAGATAAAGGCTTGTTACTTTTCTTGCAGCAGATTACCAACATGTGTACCATTTTCTTGAGATAGAAGAACTCATGGATTCATATTTTTATGCCACCAATAGCTATGTGCGACTGAAATATGTTGTTAAGATATTAGTGAAGGAACCATCAAAGTTTCAACAAACACTCACCAACACATATAAGACAAGCTCTCTCAGCAAGGTATATTACTTGTTCATCATCTTGGCTTGCAGAATCTATGGTCAGCAAAGCGTAGATACATTTCCAGAACGGTCGACAATCTCATTGAACCAAGTTGTCAATGAAGGGAAGTCGTTCATCTGGTTAGACTTGTTGGCTCGAAAATTAAGTATCCATGTAGAAAACAGCCTAAATCCTCCCAAGGGTGAGAAAGCGAGATTATATATGTCTACATGTTTACTTGATGCAATCTATGCACATAATGCATCCCCTCGCAAGAACTGGGCTTCGAAACCTTGATACTTTGTTGAGCACATCCACTGCAAGCTACTCTCGGGCTGAATCCATCGAGGAGTTATGGAGAAGCTAAATGACGACTTCCTTATTTTGATATACAAGATGATATTTGAGGAAGAACCACCTTGCACATCAACTAGGGAAATGGAAGCAGTATCAGAGATTGTAGATTGATTTGCCTCACTGGATGGCACCTTCCTTAGAGTGTTCGGTGGAGCAAAGTTGCCGCATTGTTTTCCAAGGTATGATATTGATAATATTGTCATGCAATAAATGTCATATCATCTTGCCACAAGGTTGTCAGCAGATTTACACAGGAAGAAGCACCTTGACCAACTCTTCCTAAGTAAATTGGATTATATGTGAGAAAGAACCTAAAAGTTGCAAATACCAAAGGAAATGTGATAGAGAAGTTTTCATTGGGTACTCGAGAATTTAGTTTGTATGATCCGTTTGGTATTTGCAAAGACCATTGTATGACAATTCGATTTTAGTGTCTCAGTGGAACATTCCATTGGTAGGAGGAGGATCCATGGAAGAATTGCAATAATTTCTCCAAGACCTCTGAGCTAGTCAATTTTGCAAGAAATTCTCCAGTAACTCCACAAAAGGAAGTTATTCTAGAAGCAACACCAATATAAGGGAGAACCCTTTGCAGGATAAGTGAAAGTGAAAGGTTTATTATAGTCCAGAAGGAGAATGAAACCATAAGATGAAATTAGATCCGAATATTATGAAAGTGGCTTTAGCAGTAAAGGCAAAGAGGAAATAGAGGATGCAGAGAGAAGAATGGCAGAAGAGGGAAGAGTAGAGGAGATTGGGGGAAGAAAGTAGAAGCAAGAACAAGAAAAGAAGAAGAAGATATAAGGTAAAGAATGGAAAAGCATAAGAGCAAAAGAAATAGCACAGAAGCAAGATGAAGAGAAAGAACAAAACTGACAACTACCAGAGGAGGAGGGTGGACAAATGAAAAATCAGAAGCTTGCTCAATAGATTGAAGAGTTGATAGATATTACTGAAACAGAAGCAAAACCAGTGCCTCAGAATCAAGATGTTCAACTGATGACTAGCACACAATAGGTCACTATTCAGTCTCCACCACCTTTAGCAGCAGATTCAGCTCCAAGCGAGGAAGGGTAATTTGTTCCTCTCGATGACAATCCAGTTATGGATACGTACAATTTTTCATACGATTAACTTCAGAAGAATATTGTACAAACATGTAAGAATTATTTTCCAGGTGATCTCATATTAGCTGCATTTTTTAGAGAAATGGTAATTGTGGCTGATACCAGAAGAGATCCCGAAGCCACTGCCTTAGCCAACTTGGCCTTCGTAGGTGTAGCAAAGTCAAACACTCAGTATTTGATGGTTGAGAATAAGAAAGTGGAAAAAAACTTGGAAGCTCCCAAGCAAGAGGTTGAACAACTTTGCACAATAGCTCAAAATGCAACTTCTGCACACGTGCACCTGGAGGAAATGAGGGCAATGATACTTAGTGAAGTATCAACACTTGGAGAGATAGTACATAATATCTATGAGGAGCTTGTTACCATGCATAAGGAAGTGGTCCAATTGCATGGCTTGTAGGAGTAGTGTAAAGAATTTGTCAAAATTATCATAAATGTGCAAGCTACACTTGTTGTCATGTATGAATGGAAAATGTGATACAAAGAGGAACTACTTGACTTGAGTAAGAAAATTAAGCCATGGGCAAAGCTGGAGAAAGAAAGAATGTAGATGTTGATCCAAAACATCAAACAACTCACCTCATTCATTGGTAACATTTAGGCCTCATATAAATGTTATATAATAATATGGATTTCTTGGTAAAGACTCAAAAGATCCCATCAATTGGTTGACTCACTGAAGGAAAAACCAGGAACTAGGTTAGAAAGGAGATAGAGGAATACTTGGAGCACTTGGGTCAGATTGCCACCAAGGATGACTTGGAGGTGAATAGAAAAAACATGCAAAACCAAATTTTTGGCCTTGTCCAAGTGCGGTAATGTTTCTCATGATTCATAAGGAAGTAGAAACTGGTTGCAAATCACTGTATCCAGATGCCATGGAGGCTAGAGTCTGTTTCTAACCAGACACCATCACATAGTGCCAAGATTGGCACCGCTATGTGATTGACAAATATTAATTGGAAGTTCTTGAGCTTGAGTTATCCCAAACTCAAGCATGATATTGTTTTGTCTTGTTAGGTTGTCTAGTCGGCTCTACCCTATTTTGTCTTATATGGGCAGGAGTGTAAATTGTAATATTATTTGTAGTAAATTTGTAAATGGATTTCCAAGTGTTAGTATTGGAATGTGAAGAGCCATGAGGGCAGTCCAAAAATCACAAAGGGGAGTTTAAGAGTCACCCCCTATGTTATAAATAGAACCTCATAACTCATGTAAAGGACTTTTGGGAGCAAAGATTTTGGCTAGGGTTAGGCTTAGAGTTGGTAGCTTAGGAGTTTTGTGAGAGCCTTGGCTTCTCCGTAGCATAGAGGAAGTATATTTAGAGCAGGTGATGTTGAGTTCACGTTCCACTGTTAGGGTTAGTGGTTTGTCAATGGTGAATGTATGGGTGGAAATTTCACTTAATAAAGTCTTCGAGCTGACACATTTTCATGGATATGTTTTAAATGTAGTAGGAATATTCTTGTTATGTTTACAATGTATGTTATTTAACTTATTTTTATGCTTATGAACTATTTCATTTGTTTTGGTACGAATCATGTTGAATATGTGTTGTTGTATTAATTCATCATTGTTAACTTGTAAACTATTTTTCAAAATATCTTGTAATGTCTTTATACTCATGTGTTCCTTTCAAGTTGTGTACTATTATCGGCTTTTAAGGGGCTCACTTATTTTCCCTTCTGCGTGGCAGAACCTTCATGCATCACACTAGACTCTTTGCAAGGTCACACAGTTGTTCTCACCAAAGTCACTATACATCACTCTACGTGTAATTATAGCCAAGGCATATCATTAGCACCCACTTCATCAGCAATTGGTTCGCATTTTGAATGGAACTCCTACACTGAACAGTTTGAGGTCTAATTGGGACTTCATATCAGAAAGATCCTCTGAATGTTGGGGAGTCAAACACTATCAACAAATTCATACATTTAAATGACACTTCTATATCACTACAAATATAAGAATTACCCATGTTTGTATGTTGACTCATACAATTAAATGACACATCTATATCTACCCATGTAAGAAAAAAAACGATATGGATAAAAACTTTGGATGCTTTACACACCAGCTGAAACAAAGTATAGAGATAAAAGCATGTCACATATCTATCTATTTTGATTGTTGAAGCCAGTCCATATGAACAAAAGATAAATACTTGCTCAAACAAAATATAGAGAAAAGAGTAAGCCACATGTCTATCTGTTTTGAATGTTAGAAGCCATCCATGTGAACAAAATATTGGAGAAATGGTACCCATCACACACACACACACACACATGCATATTGAACGGTATTTATATTGTTGATTTGAGCTTGGACTATGCTCTAAAATTGTTTATGTTTTTCTAAGAGCTTGACTTCTTGGAATGCAAGGAAACATTTTAATGGTCTCAGACCCAAATGTGTCTAGAAGAAGTGAAAGCTTGCCCCCTCATGTACCATAGGGTAATTCTAAGTGGCATGGTTTTCCTTGAATAATAGTAATGAGTTAAAAAAAATAAAATAAAATCTATACCATTTACATTAGTTTTCTTCAAAACAATTCAATTATATAAAATATTAATTCAATTTAATAGCATACCCAATCCTTCATTTTTATATTAAAAAAAACAATAACAACAACAACCTAGCAAGGGAAAAATAGGTAACAAGATTCTAGCTACACAAGTGTGTTTTCAATTGTAATTTATCATTATTATATAGTTGCACTTCACATTTTTGTGGTCATGGTCATTGTTATTTTGAAAAGCCCGCAAGAAAGAAGCAATTTTGAATAACAATGCTAAATCTGAATTCTAAATGTAAAAAGGAAACCTACACCTTAATATTAGTGAGCTAGTGGGAAGTTAGGGAATTTCCGGGTGTTTTCCGCTTAGGAGGAAAAACTTTACCATTAATTTCTCCACAATAACGTACACATTACATACCATAAGGGAATCATGTCCGGGTGGAAACTTAGAAGTTCGGGAATATCTTCTCTTTCCATATTTAGAAAATTCCCCCACTTAAAAAATAGAAACCCTACCATTAATATCTCTTCCATTCCAAGATTTTGTTATAAATAGAGGCTCGGCTTGACTCTTCATTCAAGTTTGGCATCTGAGATAGAGAAGATCCAATTACACAGTTAAAGAGAAAAATGGTCGAAAGACAAATAAAGATAGGAAGTATGGTCGAGGTTTCGATTTTGTTCACTTTTCCATCATTGTTAATGTTGCGGAGGCAACACAATGAACAACTTCTAGTTTGTGGTTACATTTTATGTTTTTATTTATTGGATTTCTCGTTTTGACCACGTATGTTATAAATATTGTTTTGATGGGCTGAGTGGCAGACGAACAAGGGGGCGATACAGTAATTCCTCAAGATGATTGCCATGTTGTAACACCGCCGTGCGGCCAGTCGAACTACTCGCAACCAGGTCAATGCCAAAATGCATAGGCTTGCGTAGTTATGATAAATAAAAAACAATAGCATGGCATTACGGTGTAATTTTACTCCAATTTGCAGATGGATTTTGTTATAATATGTAACAAATAAAAAGCATTTCACCGTTACTCTATATTAAAGAATGATTAATTATTCACTGTGAAATGTTGTCTTATGTAGTCATCCAGATTTTTTGGTTTGTTCATTGTGAAATGTTGTTTTATTCATTCATCCATATATTTTTTGGTAAGATTTTGTGGTTATTATTTCATGGAATAAGAATAAACTTAGCATATGGAGTACATTTATGACTCATAATTCGCTCTCACCATCAACATTTTCGCTTAAGAAATTTGAATATATATAACTGGAATAAGAATAAACCTGGCATAGATGAACTTAACAAAAAAATTAAACCACCTAAATCTCACACAATGAACAGATTTATACTTAAAAAATAAATTTCAATAAATTATGGTTTATGTACTCATTTTCATTCTCATCAGTCCCGTTTGGGTTTCACTGCAATGTATTTTATTTAATGTACCCTTATGCTTATGAACTATTTCGTTTACATTGGTACAAATCTCATTGAACGTGTGTTGTTATATTAATTCATCATTCTTAACTTGTGAACTATTTCACATATTATCTTGTGATGTCATTATGATCATGTGTTCCTTTCAAGCTGTATACTATTACCGGATTTTAAGGGGTTCCTTTATTTTCCCTTCTGCATGGCATAAAGTTCATGCATCCTACTTGACTCTCTAGAGGGTCACACACTTGTTTTGACCAAAGTCAATATACATCACTCTATTGATAATTGTAGCCAAGGCATATCATTAGCACCCACTACGTTAGGATCCGGGCCATATTCCATATGGAAATCCTACACCAAACTGTGTGTGGTCTAATTGTGACTTCATATCAGAGAGATCCTCTGAATGTTGGTGAGTCCAACATCATCAAAACTTCTAGCCCTAGAAGGAGTTATAGATAACATGTTGAGCCCATGAATTTTGTTTGAATGTTATGCACTCATTAATCGCTTTCTGCCATATCTTAGCCCAGACATGTTTTTCTAAAACTTCAAAATTAAAAATGTCACTAGAAATCATTAATGACTTTTGAAATATTAAATTCAATGGCAAGGGTAAAACAAACTTCTTTGATCACATTGCTTGTTTTCCTGAATTCTCCACGAAGCATAATATTCAATGCAAGGAGGTTGCTTGTAGGTTGTTTCTTCTTATGTTCGAAGGGCATGTAATGGAATGGTGTTACACATTTCTTGTCACTTCCATACACTCTTTCGAACATCTTTCCACATAACTTTTTAGTGCCTTCGATAGGTATGATTACAAATCCATGTTCAAGAAAATTATGCAATTGTGAAAAGCACTTGATGAATCTCTTGATGATTTTCATGATTGTTTCATTCGTTTTTTCTTTGAATTTTCAAAAGATGATGTTGATTGGACTTCAATGAAAGAGATTTTAATTTCTTGTTCACATTTCAGTGAATCTGCATGAATATCAATCTTTTGAAAGCCTTCCAACATATTGTGGTATTAGACCTTCAAAACCTCTGATGGACGAAGTTGTTGTTACGAGTGACTCTTTGTCCCCTTCTAATCACACAGCTACAGTTCCACAAGTTTTAATTAGGGGAACTTGAGAACTCATCCTTTGATTTACCACCTTCTCCCACCCCACATACTCAAAATTCTAGCGCAAATGTGGACTGTGAATCTAATGTTTGTGATGAAGTGTTATCTCCTCATCCTCCATCCTTTGGTTCCTTTGGTCCTCCGGATTGTGATTTGTTGTGCCAACCTATTTCGAATGTTTCTTTGAATGTTAATGAGGATAAAGTTCTGGATGGAGTTGGTGTTCCGCAGAAAACTTACAATATCATTTACGATGACTATGTGTGGGAGTCTACATCTGAACAAGAATTTGCGATGAAGAATGATTTTTCTCCTTCCGCACCTCTCCCTCATTATCATGACATTTTCCATGATTTTGTAACTTCTATTAAATCTTTAGAAAATTTAGTTTCTGATAATATTATTTCTTCTGCTCATTTTCATAACTTGTGGAATGTCATTATTTCATCTAAATGTGAAGAGGAAAAATATTCTCTATCTCATCATTCTGAAAAATTAGAGGGTGAAATATCTTGTTTTCCATCTTCCCTTATTTATGATTCTGTCAAATCATGAGGATACCTTTGCTTTCAATATTGAAATTTCTAATCGTGGCTATCATGATCTTTTCGCTCATTCATCTGATCATGATTTTTTATTTTTCCACTATTGATTTTTCTAAGCCACCAATCTTTGATGATCTACCCTCTGATGATTTCGAACTTCCTCAAGTTGTCAAGTAACTTCAGCCTAAGTTGATGGTTATGTTAGGTTCTTGTAGTCTTGAGACCAGGTCCATTTCCAAGTAGAACAATGATGAATCTTTCAAGGCTCCTCATCACTCTCCAGCACTCATTAAAAATCAATCTCTTCTGCAATCTTTGCATCCTCCATTTGCATTGCATGATTCTATCATTCAGTCATTGGAGGAGTCATACTTGACGATAAAGGTCGCAAAATGGAAGTTTTCTTCTTGATTTATGTTCCCCTATTTCAACAATTTGAAAGTTTTTTTTTGCATACCTTCAAGTCACAATGTGTCTAAACACCGAAATGCATTTGCGGAATATCTAGCATGCACGTTTTGTTCATACTTTTCTGCTTGCACTTTCAAAAATAAAAATAAAATTGGTTTGTATTTCTTTAACTTTTTTGTTTACAGTTATTATTGAATATATTTCTTGACATGAATTCCCTTGCTAACATAAGCTGACCAATGTGACGGTAGCTACACTGGAAGTATCATTTCACTTGAGTCTGGACTATTCTCTGATTAGGTTAGGAGTAGGACTAGTTGTTTTTTTTTTCTATCTCGATTTTTTTCTTTTCTTTGATTGACTTTCCACTCTGCTCCACTCTTTTCTTTTTTTTATTTTATTTCGGTTATAGGATAGCTTTTGCATGAGACTATGTTGGTTTCTGAAGCAAGCATGGTGAAGCTCACGAGGAAGTTGTATTGTTTTCAACACTTGTTTATCTGTTTATTCCCTCTCTTTGCGTGAGTCTTGTATTCTTTAGTCGATGACACTTTTATGGAAAATGCGTTCCTTTGGAATAAAACTATAGTGGCATCATGATTCTTGAACTTATAACTAGTACTTCCTACACTAATTGGTCTTTTATTTTTGGTTAATCCATGTCAATTAAGTCGAGCACAGTAAGGAGGGGAGGAAAACCTTAACAAGTGTGTCAGAGGTATAAATAAATATCCTTCTCTAAAGGTACTACCTCTTCTTCTCTCAATAAGTTGGGATCCCTCTTCTGTCGCATTAAATAAATAAGTGCCTATGCACAATTCTATAAAAAAACAAAAAAAAAGACAAAAGAAGAGAGGCTTTCTGCTTAGAGAGGTGAAGAAAGAAACTCCTCCAGGGTACTATCTAGGCTCATTAGCAGCAAAGTAATGTTTGTGTTCTTGAAGTGACTCTACCAAGGTACTATTTAGTCTTTCTAGTAGTGGAGCAACACCAAAGATGAAAACTAAGGCTCTCACATTTATTTTCACCAGTGTATCTATATACTCATCATTCCCAATTGAGAAAACTTAGTTGGAATTCTCTTGGTTAAGTGTGTCACCAATGAAGAGGATGGTAGGAACTATATCTTTAACCCAAGATAAGTAAAGAAGCTATGGAAATCGATAAACTCAACAATACCTCCTAAAGAGTTAAGCCTGTTTTCCTTGAGACAAGACCCATGTAGAGAGTTGGAGTTCTACCAGTGTGTTTCCAAGTGTTGTAGCAATTACATCCACCCTCCAAAATTTTTCCTATGCTTTGATTTTGGATCATTCCTTTCTTTTGACATGATCTTATATTTGACTATTGTCAAGTATTCATTATTTGATTAAAACTTACTATTTTCATCTATGATTGTGTTTTCTTGTTTTCATACTTAACTGATATTTTTGTGTCACAAGCATCCTTGTAACTTGATCTTGCAACAGTTATGTGATTGCCCCCAAAAATTGTGCAATCCATGAGGGCAAGGTAGCCTTGATGTTGGAAATTATGCAATCCTAACAGGAACCTCAACCTTGAGCTTGAGAGATAAATAGTCATGGATGGTAGCCCAACAATAAGCTCAGAAACTATGCAATCCACTCCTTGAGCTAAGAAACTATGAGATACACCAAGCTGGGAAGTTACCCAGTTCCCCAGAATTGTGCAAT
Organism: Pinus taeda; assembly: GCA_000404065.3. Taxonomy (NCBI): domain Eukaryota; kingdom Viridiplantae; phylum Streptophyta; class Pinopsida; order Pinales; family Pinaceae; genus Pinus; species Pinus taeda. The sequence continues at coordinate 730 of APFE030761741.1, read as the reverse complement.
CTTCCTAGGTAGCGTGCATGGGAATTTTTCCAAAAAAGAAAAAAAGCAAAAAGAGAAAAAGAAATCCCTAGAAAATATGGATTCATCATTAGTTTCTCGAAGGTGGAACAATTCCTATTTTTAGAAATTGTTGCCAAGTGTCACTTTTCCCTTGATTTTAGGAATGTGCGTCATAAACCCCAATCTACCCAAATATATTTAATAGATGCCTCTAGATATCACCTGTACATTCAATCCTCGAGCCATAGTATTCCCAAGGATGTCAAGGAGCCTTCGGTGGAGTTTGCATCGTTTTTCCAAGTGAGTTTTTCTATTGTCATCTTTTATTGCTTTTTCTGTTGATTTTTGTCATTTCACTTGCAAGAGTTCTATTTTTCTATTTTCTCTTCATGGTTGCTATAAATTTAATGTGTATTAGATTGTAGAAGTTTTTCTTTATTTTTTCGTTTGAATTTCATGAGTTTCAGATCGATTTTCTTATTTTTGCACACCAACAATTGTCGTTTCTGTGACACTCCTCACATATTTGTTTTTCCCTCCTTTTGTTGATTTTTTGCACTTGATTCACATTGATCTCTCCATACTTAGTTAGATCCATGTTTTACTTGCATTATCTTTTAGATCTTCTTGTTTCCCACACCATCACCGAGCAGATCTACTCTTCTAGGGGCCATGCACTGCCTTGCCCAGTTGGGTGTCACACAAGTCTGAAGCTCAAGCTAAGGCTTGG
>APFE030761740.1:0-28095 GCA_000404065.3 Pinus taeda | reverse complement strand
AAGGTGATACGTTTACTTCAAATTTTTTATTTATTATTTTTAATTTATTATTATTAATTGAACCAATATTTAAATATTTAGCCTCAATTGACTTTTTATTATTCTTTAATGTATTTTTTTGACAAACATTACATTACATGTACACTTCTCCCTTTTTTTGGTTGATGAGTTTTTGAAAAGTGTGCATATCTTGTCATTAAATGTCAAACTTATGGCATTCCATTATGACACAATATTCACACTACAAACATTTGTTTACTCTCTTAATTTTTTGCATATTTTATATTTTATTGATATCAAAATACCAGTTTATAATACACCAATGATGGTTATCACCACAGGTTGTCATAATAAGAATTGCAAGTGTATTTTCTTGCACTTGGTGACTGTATAGGGACTCACAAAGTAACAACAAGAAATTATATATATATATATATACCTTTTATTGTTTTTAATTTTTAATTATTTATTTATCCAATATTTAAATGTTTAAGGTGATACGTTTACTTCAAATTTTTTATTTATTATTTTTAATTTATTATTATTAATTGAACTAATATTTAAATATTTAGCCTCAATTGACTTTTTATTATTCTTTAATGTATTTTTTTGACAAACATTACATTACACGTACACTTCTCCCTTATTTTGGCTGATGAGTTTTTGAAAAGTGTGCATATCTTGTCATTAAATGTCAAACTTATGGCATTCCATTACGACACAATATTCACACTACAAACATTTGTTTACTCTCTTAATTTTTTGCATATTTTATATTTTATTGATATCAAAATACCAGTTTATAATACACCAATGATGGTTATCACCACATGTTGTCATAATAAGAATTGCAAGTGTATTTTCTTGGACTTGGTGATTGTATAGGGACTCACAAAGTAACAACAAGAAATTTTCTTTGCACAATTTGTAGAACAAAATACAATAACTTGATCCCCTAAAAAAATACCTAATTCTAAAAAATTCAAGTCAAAAGAGTTCGGATAAATCTAGAGAAGATGTGGCATATCATAAATGTTGGTAAATCCCTACTCTAAATAATTGTTTTTTATTATTGGTGTTTAACAAACACATAGTTTTGATAAACGGTGATATCCAACCATTATTTTTGAATAGTAGAAAAAAAACAAAATAAAATCTAATTATACAAAAGGCTTTTACCATATACAACCATTTGTTACCTTTTATCATAATAGTGAGTTATCATATTTCCCACTAAACTTTGTAAATATGGTATTTAAAATACAATGTGTGAGGATTAGAAAAAATTCACCTAACATAATTTGGAACATCAAATCCAAGAGTTGGATTAGCCTTTTAAAAAAAATACCTAATTAAAAAAAAGAATCATTAAAAATAGATTTTATTAAGTAAAGATATGTACAATTAAAAATTACAATTTTTTAAGGGGTTTTTTTGTCATAGTTGCAAATTTCCCAAATTGGATAAATTTTGATAGGGAGCTCATAGTTTAATCAAACATATTCTTATAAATGTACTTAAGTGTGACATTTGAGTGGTCAAATAGCCACTCTCAATATTTTTATTTTTATTGTTCTTGGTTAACAACTCCATGTTATTAAAAACTCACAAATTTTTAAGGGACTTTTTGGTATGCTCGCAAATTTAGGGAATTGGATAAATTTTGATACGGAGCTCATGTTTTAGTCAAACATATTCTTATAAATTTAGAGAAACTTGACTTGTGATTGAGGTAGATGTGGTTGAATAGCTACATGTTTTAGTCAAACATATTCTTATAAATCTAGAGAAATGTGACATTGGTGATCCATGTAGATGTTGTTGAATAGCCATAGTCAATAATTAGTTTTTTATTGTTGGTGGTTAACAAGCTCATGCTTTTAGTAAACCATGGTAAGGACCCATGGTATTTGAACACCCGAAGAAAACAAAATAAAAATCTAATTATACAAATAACTTTTTACAATAGGCAACCATTAGTGAGTTTGATCATAGTGAGGAAGGAAGATATTGAAGGAACCAAAAGTTCTTTTGCAGACAAGTATTGAATATATTAGGCAGGTTCATTTGCAAGCATCAGAGGTGTGTAACAATAGAGCAAAATGACTGAGGAGAAAAAGGACTCTCAACATGGATTAAAGTCCGAAGTGCATTCTTACGAGCAAGTTGAACAAGCTAGGGTAACAAGGTGTGGAAGACCTATAAAAGTCCCTGAGAAATACAAAGACCTTGTTCCCGTAGATAATGTAGAATCTAATACAGACCATGAGAGGAAGCCTGAAGTGGGAAGAAAGCCTGGGCGACCCAAAAAGTCCAGTGGGGTTCAGCCTAGCAGGGGTGAAGTGGGAAGAAAGCGTGGGCGACCAAGAAAAACCATTAAGGTTCCAGAGTCCCTCCATAACCAAAGAGAGGGAGATTTTCAGTCTCTGGATAATCAGGGAAAAGGAGATCCTCAGTCCCTGGCTAACAAGGGAAAGGGAGATAGTGAATCCCTAGATAACCAGAGAGAGGGGGGTCTTCAATCCCTCTCTAACCAGAGGGAGGAAGAGGGAGATCCTCCATTTGTTTCTTGTCGATGGTGCGAGAGATTGTTTGATTTCACTTGCTTTTCGCCTTCCTGGATATGCCCTCACTGCGGAACCTTCAATTAAATAAAGGGATGTTCATGTTCTATGTAGACTCGGTATGTAGACTCAGATGGAATAATAGTGGGCTCACTCACTTACTTGTCAGTAGGTAAAATGTTTATTTTGAATTGAGATTTGCTAATATGTAGCGAGATTGATTTTCTTATAATGAACAGCATGCATGAACCAGCATGCATGTTACTTGATTTGCTAATATGTACCCAGATTGATTTTCTTATAATGAGCCAGCATGCATGTTACTTATTGTGTGCCCAATGTGTATAGTTTTTTTTGTTTACAATTTCATGAACAACAATCTTTGAAGTGTAAGCCAGTTGGTTCTTTCAGATACAATGAGTTATATTTACCTACTTAATCTTTAATTTGTGAATGATGTTTATGATGAGCATGAGAATATATGCATCATTATATAGGTAATGTAGAGCATTTTTGTTTAGCAACACAATTTGTTGATAAAAATAATAGTTAATTCAATGGTTAATATAAGTGATAAAAGTGTTGAATATGAGTATTTTATTTAAATTTGTTAACATGGGTGTAATATTATTCATGTTTCAATTTTTTTTGTTTGCCCAATGGTGCAAAGCCTGGGCCACACTAGCCCTTAATGTGACTCAATTTTTGCCTACTGAGTTTCCAAACTATAACTCTCACATCAAAAACATAATTAACACTACATCCCATCACAGGCTTCTTGGGTTGTGCTCCATGTTTTAATTTCTTGAATAAAATATTCAAATTAAGATATATTTTCATAATGTAATATGCATTATTATCTGTGTTTTATTTATTTATTGGAAAAAATGATTTTGAGATAAGAATTATTATCTGTATTATTGAAATTAGATTGTTTTCTAAGGTTTTTGATGTAAAGATTTTTGCGCTTGCTTAAAGTTATTTTTGTATGGTCATTTTTGTTTATGTAATTTGTGCAACCCTCTTGGTAGTCACCTGATCCTATGAAACCCTGGATCATGAAGAAAAGTTGCAACAGAAGAAAAGTTGCAAAAGAGAAAGACAAGACCGATAAAGGAATGAGTAAATGGTTGCATAGGCCCACAAGACTAATAAAATGCGGAACAAAGAAAAACTAAAGGGTGAATGAAGAAGAATGGAAATGAAGAAGAATGAGAAAGTGAATAGAGAGAAATTCACATAGAAAGTCACAAGTAAATTCGGTAATCATCTGAAGGATATATTTCACCGATTTTCGAGTAGACAATCCGTTCTTTGTGAAATTTAGTTGGTTTTTCTTTGTGATATTCAGTTGGTTTTTGTACATTCCTTCCTTTTTTTCTTTGTTTTTGTACATTCCTTTCTTTTTTCTTTGTGATAAATAGTTTTTCTTATTTCCTGTGACCAAGAAACACAACCAGAATTCTATTAAAGATGTAGGAAGTAGGAAGGTTTTATGATTTAGATTTATTTCCATCTTAGTCTTTTACGTTGTTTTAACCATTCCACATTTTTCTAGTTTTATGTGTATATTTTATCAGATATATTGAGAATAAAACTATTTGAAGCAATAAAAAATATATTTTATATGTGTAATCTTGCTACATGAGTTTCTTGACCAAGAAGTACCTCTAAATAAAAAAGACTTCCTCCTGACGTCTTTAAGAGAATCTGAAAGAGTTTTTCTGTTTAAGAGTAAATCTGAAAGCGTTTTTCTGTTTTGGAAAAACGGAAAATAGCATTATATTGTGCAGTTGGCTTCGACAGCTGAAACAAAACAAGACCATGGCCACATCCTTTTCTTACTCCACCAGCGTTATCCGATTCAGAAAGCCACTGGTGAGCTTTATTACTCTATGTTTCATTTTAGTGCTGGTTGATCTATTAAGTATTTCATTCATTTTGCAGCAAATCCGGTATTGGCACATTTTCAGAAAACAACTGGTGAGCACTCTCACCATATATTTCATTCAGGTGTCCGCGCTTTACACAATGGTTTCAGAAGCCAGATTGATTTTAACTTGTGAGGGTAAAATTACAGGAAAAAGTTAACTTGTGAGGGTAAAATAGCGTGCAGCTTTTATGAAGCAGCAGCATAAATAATCTGCAAGGGTAGTTTGTTTGTAATACAGCAGATAGGAATATTGTATACCATTTTCTGGTTGCTTCCTCACAGGATTGAGGCTTTTGTATGTGCTGTTAGTATTGCTTCAGGAATCCAGTGAAGCGAAGGGCAAATATATTGTGAACATTTCAAATATATTTTCGCTTTTACTGTTTCTGTTGAGTTTAAAAAGGATTGTGTTGTGTATATTGCTGTTCTGAGCAAATCATATCATGGCCGATTTTGGATTCCTCTCTGGATTTGTTAGCAAGGGCATCGACACAGCCATCAACCAGATTCTTCACCACGCTGCCATTGCGCTCAGCTGCAAGAAAGAATTGAACGATTTGAGAGATCTGGTAAAGCGCATAGAGCCTATTGCAACAAGTATCCATCAATATCGTCTGGAATTGAATAGAAACAGAGGAACTTCCACCAGTACTGGCGATAACAATGTTTCACAATGGGTTAAAAAGCTGCACGGGCTTCTCCGACAAGCAATGCCACTGGTACAAAAGTGCACAATACCAAGTTACAGGAAAAAGTTAACTTGTGAGGGTAAAATTCTGAATTTCCTGGAATCTAATAAAGGCCCAAATAATTTGACGACCAACCATATCACGTGTATAGAAAGTCTATGTGTGTAGAAACTCTTCAAATTGTGTATCAGCCCTCGAGGAACAAGATCAATGCCTCAAACAAGCCCATCAAACTCTGCAAAAAGACAAGGATATAATTATATCCGCTCCGAATACAAATGTCTGTTCATTAACATAAGCCCGCTCGTATATACGCTCACCAGTATAATTACCCTATTGGGCAAAAATGAATTCGGATATACCTCTGAGAACTTTCGCATAAGGGAGACGCAGTTGATGGAGCCGCAGTCAATAGCTGCAGTCGGATCCGCATTGAGGTAAGACATGTCTAAGTGTTCAAGCTACCTCATATGGTATGGTATCTCTGTAATCTTCAAGCACAGTATTAGCAATACAGTGTAAGATCTCATACTCGTGGCAGACTTAGAAAAATGCTCTCACTACAGTGACAATAAATGAATCTATATATATATAAAAGGAGATCTTACTTCCTCTAATCCTAAAGATGTTACTGCAGTCTCGGCATGTCTACAGATTTGGGTGTAGGATCTCCGTGACTAGGTGCAGTCATGAATGAAGCAGAGATTCATATTCTAGAAGACAGTCTAGAATGTCTTTCTGGGAGGTGTGAAATCTAAGATGAGGTATAGTAAGGTACCTGTGTTATAATATGGTGAAAACCTCAGTCAAGCATTACAAGAAGTGTTATAGTCCATGTAGGATGAAAGAAGGGAAGTGCAGATGGGATTATTTTTATGAGAAATTTTGCGAAATTCTTCAGATATGAGGAGATCTTATTTGGTCTAATCCTAAGGATGTTAATGCAGTTTTCGTATGTCTATAGATTTGGTTGCACTATCTGTGTGACTAGGTGCAGTCATGAATAAAGATGTTAATAAAGTTTGGTATGTCTATAGATTTGGGTGCACCATCTCTGTGACTAGGTGCAGTCATGAATGAAGCAGAGATTTATATTCTAGAAGACAGTTTAGAATGTCCTTCTAGGAGGTGTGAAATCTGGGGATGTGATGTGATGTGATGTTTATATTATATAAACATTTTGACTTTGTCAAATAACATAATAATAAAAATAAAAATAAATTACAATTAAGAAAACAAAACATAAAAATAAAATTAATAATTATAATTATTAATGAAAATATTTTGACTAAGTTAAATTACATAAAAATAAAGATAGAATAAATTTAATGCTCATAAATATCAATTATTAATAATTAAACTAGGATACATCCATATTAACTTCCTATATAAGAAGTGCCTAGAGGATCAAATTTCTTGAGGCTCAAACCTTTTCTAGAGTGAAAAAGTATTTGATTCTTCTAAGCTAGGTAGATCTTGGGTGAAGATTTCTCTAGACTAGTTGCAATCCAAGGGTGAAGATTTCTCTGGACTAGTTGCAATCCAAAATTGTTTCTATTTAATACTTGAAAGGTCATTTGAAACTAAGGAGTTGACCCATCTTCTTTATGTGGAGCCATTTCATTTTTTGAGAGCAAGGCCACCCACATGGCTTCACATGTCTATGCTATGGTCTTTGAATAGACCTTCATCACTTGACCCCTAGATTTATGGACCTTCTCTCCTTGGATTCATTAGGTCATTTTTACTTGGTGTTCTAATAGAGCTTTCCTCTCCTCTCTAACTAATTTCTTTCAACCCCATACTCATCGTTGTTACTAGCTACACCCACTTTGGAAAAATGGGGTCTCCAACTTTCTCAGAGATTTTTGAGGCATCAAATGAGGTTTTCTAGGGGCTAAATGTTTCTATTTTATCATATAAACTTCTCACCATGTTCTACACACACATATTTCCAACACATAAGAAATGAGTCAATTTTAGTCTATATGCAAAAGTTATGCCACTTAGAAGTAGACCTTCTTATTTTCACACCTATAGTTCGTGCCCAAAATCATAAAACCCTAATCATGGCTCAGTAACATGTAACCAAACCTCATGATCCTATGGAGGTGTTGTTTATGTGATTGAAACAACAAGTCACACATATCAATCACAAAGTAAGCCTCCTCATGGCGGAATTGAATAAAAAGTTCGAGATATTTGGAGATGATGGCGATTCAAATAGAGAGGAAAAACTAGAACAGAGATCAAAAGATTGGGGAGAAACAAAGAAAGAGTCGAAGAAAGTAGTGGAAAAGGATTAAGTGAACTTGAGTGTTGTAAACCAATCACAATGTGTGTTTAACATGAAAGAAAGAGTTGACATCAAGTAGTACCATGGTGAGATCAATGCTCTCAAGGTGAACTACTCATTGCACTAACTCGAAGTTTCTTTGAGTGTCCGTGAGATCAAGAGAGAGAAAAATATCTCATGCACATGACTAAATTAGAGGACCATGAACTCACTTGGTGGGAGATCCACACTGAAAACCCTAAGGTTGGAGGGAGAACCTCGAGTTACTAAATGGGAGGATTTCAAAACCATCTTTAAGTCACCTTTTTATCCCATTGGGCACATGGAGGATGGGTGGATCCGATGGCATTACTTTAGTTAAAATCTAGGAAAAAATGTGGAGTATGACATGAAATTTAGAAAGATAGTTATAAAGTTGGGTATCTATACAAAGAACCGATATGCACTCCTCAAGTATTTAGTGGATGTGCACCATTATCTATGCAAGCAAGTGATGATGTTCAAGCTAAAATAGGTGGACGAGGCTTGTGTACAAGCACAATACCTAGAAAACATTGGCCTAAAGAGAGAAAAATGAAGTGGATCGAAGTAGAACGAGCAACAATATGCTTCTAAGGAGGGGAAAAACCAAAATGGGGTAAAAGATAAAAAGATGGCAACCACAATGCACCAATGAAAATATCCTAGCAAGAACTGCAACCACTCCAACATTTATAGCCATACAAAGGAGATGCTAGAAGTTGAATGAAGACCTAAACCTAAAGAATAAGAAGAAATATAACAAGAAGAAGAATCTCATGGCCATGGATTCGACCAACCAAGTTGAAATCACCTAAGACGTGGATGAGAATATCATTCGTACATCAATGCAGAAGGAGGTGAATATGAGTAGCCTTCAGCATCATGAAGAAGAGATAGAAATCACCAAACTCTTTCATATAGAGATACAGGTCAAGAAGACAAAGATTGATTCTTTGTTTGACTCACGATCACATGAAAATCTCATTTCACGAGAGGTGGTCAATAAGTTTTGGTTGGAAGTGTGTGATCATCAAAACCCATATCCATTGGGATGGGTAAATAAGGATGTACAACTCAAGGTAACAAAATAGTGTAAAATTAGATTTACCATGACTCTTGAGTATCTTGGTGAAGTGGATTTAGATGTGGTTCCCTTTGACGTATGTGAAGTCCTGTTTGGAAGTCCATACATGTAAATGCCTCATGCAATATTCATGATCAGAGCTAACAAGTACGAGCTTGTAAAAAATTTCACTCGTAGGTGACAACCAAGCCAACAAATTTATTAGTTCCAACACGAAGAATATTTTATTGTTCTTAATAGAAAGTGAGTGTGTAGAGGAGTCAATAAGAGGCGAGGCATCCCTAGAGGGCGTACTATGGAACAAAAACAAACAATTGTTCCAAATGGAAGCACATTGAGTTCTTTTGACTCCATCAAATTTTATTTGTGATATTTCATTGGTTTTTTACATTCCTTTTAGATTTTTCTAGTGATTTCCATCTTTAAACTTTACTGTTATTTTAATTATTCCAGAATTTTCATTTTATGGGTATATTTCAAGTTAGTTTTCTTCCAAGTCTATGGATATATTATGAGTAATGATTTTCGTTTTCTGAAGGTAATATTTCACGCTGTAGCATATATTGAATTATAGGTTTGAGAAGTTCATATTGATAAGAACAATGTACTAAATAGATATATTTGATTGTAGGGTCATATGGTATTTAGTGTTCAAATGAAATCTATACTTTAGTTCTATGAATAAAAAAGATAACCAAGATTATAGTAAACCCCACAAACACACTAATTTTTTTTCTTATGGACGTCTAAGAGGTTGGATTTCACATATCGATTCTACCCTCATGGAAAGCAAATATTTTCATTGAGCTGGATATGTTAGAGCACATCCAAATCTAATGTGGCAAATGGAGATTGAGTGAGGTCATCAATAATACTATAGTCGCGGGTTTCCTTTGATTTATGGGTTTTTCAAGGTAACGATCCATTCACCATCTTGGAGATAGGTTCAATGGGATTTCGTTGCATGGTAAAAGGTGGCATAGTTGTATTGGTAATGGGTACTATTGGTATTGAGGGATTACGTTCCAAAGGGGTTCCATAATTACGACTATGGGTTTAGAGCAAGGCATATGTTCCTTGCATGTAGATGTCATGACTAATGATGTAATGAGAAATTCCCCATATTTGATTTTCATATTGGGAAGGACAAATCTCATGTTGAGTATCTATTGTTCCTTGATGGGGAAATAGGTTTTCCATGTTGGAAGGTTTTTGGTTTGCTCCCCATATACCCTAGCCTCCCTCATGTGTTTAAACTCTAGGATTTGAGGGAAATTATGGGTATAGTGTCTATACTCTCCATGAAGTACAAAAGAATGTTTAGTCCATATGATAGAATTCTTTTTTTCCTTTTCTAGATTATTCATACATTGGTTTCGATTTTGGCTTTAATTGAGGCAATTTCCCTAAGTTGTACAATTTCGTAGGAGGGATGGTGAGCGTGTGTTGAAATAGCTTGAGTTGAACAAAGACATCAATGATGTTGTTGAAGGAACACCATAGATGAAAGTTCATGATATGGTTGGTGGGATCTTCTCATTATTTTCCTTTCAATTTGGGAATATTCAATGGTAACTTGGTTGGGATAGGTGTCCATTGTTGATTCTATTCAATGGGATCATTAGGAAGCTTCATAAGGTTTGAGAGGTTGAATGAAGTTACAAATGGTATTTTCCATTGTGGGATAAACTTTAAGTGTGCTTTTGATGGGATTCCCCTACGTGGTAGTGTTGGTAGTGGTAATTTCCATGGTAGAATTGAGTTTACCTCGAGGGGTGGTGATACGGGTACTTTGAGAGGAACTATATCCTAAGAAATTTTCACGAAGAATGAATGTCCCCACCAAGGTAGTTGGATGTTGTTTCCTATGATGATGTGGTGAGAGACCAAGATCTCCTCCTCGAAAAGGTGGGAGCTATTTTAGGTACCTAGAATGGTAGGAAAACCTAGGTCCCCTATGGTGCTATAGAAGGCGAAAGACACATATTGTGAGCGGGTGCTTTTAGAAAACCAAATGTATCATATACATAAGACATAACAAATAATAAATGGTTAATTTTTCCTTTAACTCTTTTCATGTGTGAAACAATAAAAGAAAGGCTTGTGACACTTTGCCTATGATGAAAAAATCTTAAAAGACCTCGTGTCCTTCCACTCAATGAGTAATGTAGCCTTGTGAAGGTTTTGTATAAGGGTACTAAGGCCACGTCCTAAAAGTAATTACAATGTTTTTAATAGTTGAAAACCAATCAAGGTGTGAAAGAGGGTTATACAAGGAGGGTACTAAGGACACATCTTGAAATTACTTGCGACACTTCTAACAACCTAACTGAATCGACTCAAGGTGGAAGTGCTACTACACTTGACTACTAAAATACCTACATCCAATGAGAATGAGAGAATCTTAGCTTCTATTTGTTGACTTCGAAATGTGTGCCCCTACCAATGAAGCAAAAAAACCAACACAAGAGTAGGAAAAGGGTACTCTATATTGATTATTGGTAGTGTAAGAGTTACAAATGAATTTCAAAGACACTTGAATAGATTTGATTGAGAAATGGCACTCAATATATCTCAACAAGGATTTCCCATTCGAAATCATTTTCGCCAGCTCTTGCTTTCTCAAAGAATAAAAGAAAACTCTCTCAAATCATGTAACTATCCTAGCATTGGTATGCTTGATTTCTCTCGAGAAATTTTGGTAGCATAATAATGCACAATTTCTTCTTACCCCCCTAGATGCACTTTCATTTATAGGATTTTTAACACTCTCTTCCTCTTTAGCTCATGTGTGATCTCATCAATGAGGTTGTTTATATTATAAATAATATGAGAACTACCATCCTCCTTCCATTAAATATTCCCAGCACTTAAGGCTTGAATTATGAGTCTATCATGTGAAGAGATTGATTATATTTCAACAAATATGCCTCCTACAGTGTTGACTAGGCTTTCTATGACCCTCACAGTAATCAAAGAAAATTTTTCTAGGATGCAATTAAATGTCTTTGGAGGACCCACAAGGGTTCATTTTTGAAGTCACTTTTAGGAAAACCTTTTTATTTTTACTTTTTATAATGTTTCTAATTCTAAATGTTGTCTCTACATGCAACAACAAGTCACATATCAATCACAATTTAATTCTCCTCATGGAGGAATTGAATAACAAGTTTGAGATATTTGGAGATGATGGTGGTTCAAATGGAGAGGAAAAGCTAGAACACGGGATCAAAAGATTGGGGGAAAGAACTCGAAAAGGATTAAGTGAACTTGAGTGTTGTAAATCAATCACAATGTGTGCTTAAAATGAAAGAAAAAGTTGATATCAAGTAGTACGATGGTGAGATCAATGCTCTCAAGGTGAACCACTCATTACACATGTCCTTGAGATCGAGAAAGGAGAAAAATATCTCATGCACATGACTAAATTAGAGAATCATGGACTCACTTGGTGGGAGATCCACACGAAAACCCTAAGGATGGAGGGAGAACCTCGAGTTAATAAATGGGAGGATTTCAAAACCCTCTTTAAGTCACATTTTTATCCCATTGGGCACATGGAGGATGAGTGGATCCGATGGCATTACATTAGTTAAAATCTAGGGAAAAATGTGGAGTATAACATGAAATTTAGAAAGATAGTTATAAATTTGGGTATCTATACAAAGAACGGATATGCACTCCTCAAGTATTTAGCGGGTGTGCACCACTATCTATGCAAGCAAGTGATGATGTTCAAGCCAAAATACGTGCATGAGGCTTGTGTACAAGCGCAATACCTAGAAAACATTGGCCTAAAGAGAGAAAAATGAAGTGGATTGAAGTAGAGCGAGCAACAATATGCTTCTAAGGAGGGCAAAAAACAAAATGGGGTAACCACAATGCACTAATGGAAATATCCTAGCAAGAACTACAACCACTCCAACATTTATAGCCATACAAAGGAGAAGTGCTAGAAGTTGAACTAAGAGCTAAACCTAAAGAATAAGAAGAAATATAACAAGAAGAAGAATCTCATGGCCATGGATTCGAGCAACCAAGTTGAAATCACCTAAGACCTGGATGAGAAGATCATTCGTACATCATTGTAGAAGGAGATGAATATGAGTAGCCTTCACCATCACGAAGAAGACATAGAAATCACCGAACTCTTTCATATAGAGATACGGGTCAATAATACAAATATTGATTCTTTGTTTGACTCATGATCAGAGGAAAATCTCATTTCACGAGAGGTGGTCAATAAGTTTTGGTTGGAAGTGTGTGGTCATGAAAACCCATATCCATTGGGATGGGTAAATAAGGATGTACAGCTCAAGGTAACAAAATAGTGTAATTTTAGATTTACCATGAGTGTTGAGTATCTTGGTGAAGTTGATTTAGATGTGGTTCCCTTGGATGTATGTGGAGTCGTGTTTGGAAGTCCATACATGTAAATGCGCATTGTAATATTCATGATGAGAGCTAACGAGTACGAGCTCATCAAAATTTTCACTCGTAGGTGACAACCAAGCCAACAAATTTATTAGTTCCAACATGAAGAATATTTTATTGTTTTTAATAGAAAGTGAGTGTGTAGAGGAGTCAATAAGAGGTGAGGCATCCCTTTGTGAACCCTAACTCTTAAAATGCAAGAATCGTAGTAACTTATAGAAAACAAAATCTAACCCTTCGCAGGATACTTTAAACATTCATATTATTAAGTAAACATGTAAATCAACCACTTTCGCAAATCAAATTAAGTGTGTCTTGATATAAGTGCAGAAAACATAATGAATACACATAAATTGCATAAGTAAATATAAATTAAAAACACTCAATTATTTCTCCAAAATAGTCTTTATTAGATATAATCCTTCTATTACAGACTCTTCTTCCCTATGCACACAGCTGGAGGGCCCCACACACTCAACTTGAAGACTTACCAAGGTCTTTGCGCACTAAGTTGCATGATCCTTCCCCTTCGCTTAAGTACACGAAACAAACTTTTGTGCCTCACACTACTTGCCCATACAATAATCTTCAATTATTAACTCACTTCCTATGACTCGCTATGACTCCTATATATAGTTTGTTCCATTACAATACCATGGTTTGTGAACCATGGAGAGGTCACAAAACATCCTATCTTCTAACAAACTAAGGGAATAAAGTGTGTTTTGACTCCTATGACATTCACGCTCCGCTCCCCCAAAATGTGGAGACTTTACATAATTAACAAAAGCTACCTCACGGCACTATGTCCCAACAATTATTCCTTCAAATGTTATTATCACAACGAAAATAAACTCTTGAATTAATCATATCATCAATATAAATAGACAACGAAAATCATCAATGCATCATCATATGTGGGAGGGGAAACTCCCATAAGTTAGGATGTGCCCAATATGAGTATATATATAAATTCTCTAATTCGATTGTACATAAAATCATACAATTGTGTGTTGCCAACAAACCTTGCCCTCCACACCCTTATTTTAAAAACTGTGACTACAAAATGCTCAAGTCGTGCCACCCTGCACACTTTCCCATACTGTTGAAGTCCCCATGGCACTACCATGCCCCTCATTTGTCTTTTCGGCTCACCCGTACCCTCGACACTTCTTTCCATAACCTCCCTCCACTTCACCACACTCGACACACTGTAGTGCCTTCTCTTACAATCCCAAAGGTTCACTCACTGCAACTATGTCCAAATCCTCTGTTCAGCTACGGTGTTGTAACTCTAGGAACTACCCGCACTTGCCTCTTGTCACTACCCGCACCTACCTCTTGGCGTACGTCACTGTCTCAGCCTACTCATAGCTCATTGTAGAAGATCGGGTCACATGATGCCTCAACACCCAAATGTCATCGGGTTCTGCCAATCGAACCTGCGGTTGACACTGTTAATTCAACGTGCTCGCACTATAACTTTCTTCTACACAGTTGTTCAATTCACTGAGAAACCCCCATCTTTGCCTTGCCAACTTCATTCCACCTTCTACACTCCATGTGTGGCTTTAACTCTTCTCATTCTGCGATTTCTGTATTCACTCTCTCTTGACTTGGTTGAGTTTGATGATGGCTTTCAAACATCCATTGATACCCAATATATAAGCATGTTACCTTTGCGGTAGCATCAAGGATCACGACCTTCCACTTATCGTTCATGTTGCCCCATCCTCATATATATATATATATATATATACCGGCCCAACTAATGTGAAATATATTGCTACCCTCCATCGAATGGTTATTGAGGTTGCCCACACCACCACTCACTCAGCTCATGAGTCTGCTCGCTCACTCATCCACTGTCACACAACCTTTTGGTCGCTCCACATACTAGGTGTGGGCACGCTCGTCGTACCTTGTGTTGACTAGCCCATGGCCATCTCACCTCGGCACGCGCCCACTAAATTGCCCAACTCGGGTTGTCAAGGGTGCCACCCTATTGCACACTCCCATCACACATCTCAGCGCACTTCCTCATCACATGGCTCGTCGCACATCTCACCACATGACTTCATCCCATAAAAGTGGAATTCCACATCGAAGTCGCCTTTAACCAAACGTAATAACCCAAATTTCCTTTAACCAAAAATAGGTGATTATAGCACTTTCATTGCAACCACGTGCTTTTAACCATGTTCATTAGTTTTGGGATTCTCTCGGGTGCTCGTGAGGTTGAGGCTTTCACACCTTCTCTCCCTATCTCTCTCCTCTCCTTCTCTCCCTCTTCCTTCCTCTCCTCTCTCCCTCACTTTCTCTCCATCTCTCCCTTGTCACTCCCTTTCTCTCTCAACCTCTATTTCTATATGCCTTTGTTGTTTCCTCCCTCTCTCTCCTGCTCACACTCCATCTCTCTCTCCCCACATCTCTCCTTCTCTCTCTTCCTCCCACCGGCCTACTCTCTATCTCTCTTAAAATTGATCCCATTGTATTGTATTTAAGAAAGTATCTAAATTAAAAAAACTCATTTGTGTGTAAATATTAAACATATATATTGGATCAACCATGTCTAAGAAAATACCATAATCAAAAACTAAAAAGAATTATGGGTCATTTTTCCTCTATCATTGTTAGTCACTTTGAAGGCCCTTATCCTTAGTTAAGATGGATCTATGCTAGTACTTAATAATATTATTTATATTATATAAATTTCACGTGTCTATATATATAGAAATATTCTCTATTTTTATTTCATTAGAACCATGATTTAATTTATATGGGAATATTATAGAGGGTTCAAGTATATCTCAAAACTAATTATAACCTTATTGATTTTGGATTTAATTAAAAATGTTATTAAATTATATTAAAATAAAATATTTATAAAATATTTTGATTGTGAAATAAGTTAGGGCTTCTTGGCATGTGGTATTGTTAACTCATGGTATTGGTCTATGGTATTGTAACAAAGTTTATTTATGGGTTAATAATATCTATGGTAAAGTGGGGTGAATGTGGGGGTAGATATGCATGGTTAAGAATATTGTTATAAAATATTTTTATTATGAAATAAGTTATGGCTTTTGGCCAAGTCTTATTGATAAACCATGGTATTGGTCCATGGTGTTATAACAAATTCCATTTACAAGTTAATAATATCCAGGGTAAAATTAGGGCTAATATCCATGACTAAGAATATTGTAAGTTTAATGTAAGTATTAAGTATTTATGTCATTATGAATTAAATTTAAATATATTTATGGAATCATTATTTTAATTTTGAAGGTAAAATGGATATTAATTTATAAGGTAGTTGAAAATTGAGGCTAAATCTTGATTGGAAAAGCTCCCAAAAAGTAGCACTAAATACAACTAGATTTATAATTACTACTTATATTTTTAATGTATATATATTATACTATATATATATAATTATATTATATTTATATTATATATATTATAGTATATATACCTTTTATTGTTTTTAATTTTTAATTATTTATTTATCCAATATTTAAATGTTTAAGGTGATACGTTTACTTCAAATTTTTTATTTATTATTTTTAATTTATTATTATTAATTGAACCAATATTTAAATATTTAGCCTCAATTGACTTTTTATTATTCTTTAATGTATTTTTTTGACAAACATTACATTACATGTACACTTCTCCCTTTTTTTGGTTGATGAGTTTTTGAAAAGTGTGCATATCTTGTCATTAAATGTCAAACTTATGGCATTCCATTATGACACAATATTCACACTACAAACATTTGTTTACTCTCTTAATTTTTTGCATATTTTATATTTTATTGATATCAAAATACCAGTTTATAATACACCAATGATGGTTATCATCACAGGTTGTCATAATAAGAATTGCAAGTGTATTTTCTTGGACTTGGTGATTGTCTAGAGACTCACAAAGTAACAACAAGAAATTTTCTTTGCATAATTTGTAGAACAGAATACAATAACTTGATCCCCTAAAAAAATACCTAATTCTAAAAAATTCAAGTCAAAAGAGTTCGGATAAATCTAGAGAAGATGTGGCATATCATAAATGTTGGTAAATCCCTACTCTAAATAATTGTTTTTTATTATTGGTGTTTAACAAACACATAGTTTTGATAAACGGTGATATCCAACCATTATTTTTGAATAGTAGAAAAAAAACAAAATAAAATCTAATTATACAAAAGGCTTTTACCATATACAACCATTTGTTACCTTTTATCATAATAGTGAGCTATCATATTTCCCACTAAACTTTGTAAATATGGTATTTAAAATACAATGTGTGAGGATTAGAAAAAATTCACCTAACATAATTTGGAACATCAAATCCAAGAGTTGGATTAGCCTTTTAAAAAAAATACCTAATTAAAAAAAAAAAATCATTAAAAATAGATTTTATTAAGTAAATATATGTACAATTAAAAATTACAAATTTTTAAGGGGTTTTTTTGTCATAGTTGCAAATTTCCCAAATTGGATAAATTTTGATAGGGAGCTCATAGTTTAATCAAACATATTCTTATAAATCTACTTAAGTGTGACATTTGAGTGGTAAAATAGCCACTCTCAATATTTTTGTTTTTATTGTTCTGGGTTAACAACTCCATGTTATTAAAAACTGACAAATTTTTAAGGGACTTTTTGGTATGCTTGCAAATTTAGGGAATTGGATAAATTTTGATAAGGAGCTCATGTTTTAGTCAAACATATTCTTATAAATTTAGAGAAACTTTACTTGTGATTGAGGTAGATGTGGTTGAATAGCTACATGTTTTAGTCAAACATATTCTTATAAATCTAGAGAAATGTGACATTTCTTGATCCATGTAGATGTTGTTGAATAGCCATAGTCAATAATTAGTTTTTTATTGTTGGTGGTTAACAAGCTCATGCTTTTAGTAAACCATGGTGACCCATGGTATTTTAACACTCGAAGAAAACAAAATAAGAATCAAATTATACAAATAACTTTTTACAATAGGCAACCATTAGTGAGTTTGATCATAGTGAGGAAGGAAGATATTGAAGGAACCAAAAGTTCTTTTGCAGACAAGTATTGAATATTTTAGAGGTTTAAATATTTGCAGGTTCATTTGCAAGCACAGAGGTGTGGAACAATAGAGAAAAATGACTAAGGAGAAAAAGGACTCTCAACATGGATTAAAGTCAGAAGTGCATTCTTACTAGCAAGTTGAACAAGGTGGGGTAACAAGATGTGGAAGACGTATAAAACTCCCCCACAAATACAAAGACCTTGTTCTGGTAGATAATGTAGAATCTGATACAGACCATGAGAGGAAGCCTGAAGTGGGAAGAAAGCCTGGGTGACCCAAAAAGTCCAGTGGGGTTCAGCCTAGCAGGGTGAAGTGGGAAGAAAGCGTGGGAGACCCCGAAAACCTAGTGAGGTTCCAGAGTCCCTCCATAACCAGAGAGAGGGAGATTTTAAGTCTCTGATAACTAGAGAGAGGGGAGTCTTCAATCCCTCTCTAACCAGGGAGAGGGAGACGGAGATCCTCCATTTGTTTCTTGTCAATGGTGCGAGAGATTGTTTGATTTCACTTGCTTTTCCCCTTCCTGGATATGCCCTCACTGCTGAACCTTCAATTAAATAAAGGGATGTTCATGTTCCATGTAGACGCAGATGGAATAATAGTGGGTTCACTCACTTACTTGTAAGCAGATAAGATCTTTATTTTGAATTGAGATTTGCTAATATGTACCCAGATTGATTTTCTTATAATGAACACCATGCATGAACCAGCATGCATGTCAGTTGATTTGCTAATATGTACCGAGATTGATTTTCTTATAATGAGCCAACATGCATGTTACTTATTGTGTGCCCAATATGTATAGTTCTTTTTTGTTTAAAATTTCATGAACAACAATCTTTGAAGTGTAAGCCAGTTGGTTCTTTCAGATACAATGACTTATATTTACCTACTTAATCTTTAATTTGTGAATGATGTTTATGATGAGCATGAGAATATATGCATCATTATATAGGTAATGTAGAACATTTTTGTTTAGCAACACAATTTGTTGATAAAAATAATAGTTAATTCAGTGGTTAATATAAGTGATAAAAGTGTTGAATATGAGTATTTTATTTAAATTTGTTAATATGGGTGTAATATTATTCATGTTTTAATTTTTTTTTTGTTTGCCCAATGGTGCAAAGCCTTGGCCACACTAACCCTTAATGTGACTCAATTTTTGCCTACTGAGTTTCCAAACTATAACTCTCACATCAAAAACATACTTAACACTACATCCCATCACAGGCTTCTTGGGTTGTGCTCCATGTTTTAATTTCTTGACTAAAATATTGAAATTAAGATATATTTTCATAATGTAATATGCATTATTATCTGTGTTTTATTTATTTATTGGAAAAAATGATTTTGAGATAAGAGTTATTATCTGTATTATTGAAATTAGATTGTTTTCTAAGGTTTTTGATGTAAAGATTTTTGAGCTTGCTTAAAGTTATTTTTGTATAGTCATTTTTGTTTATGTAATTTGTGCAACCCTCTTGGTAGTCACCTGATCCTATGAAACCCTGGATCATGAAGAAAAGTTGCAAAAGAGAAAGACAAGACGGATAAAGGAATGAGTAAATGATTGCATAGGCCCACAAGACTAATAAAATGCGGAACAACAAAAAACTAAAGGGTGAATAGAAAGTCACAAGTAAATTCGGTAATCATCTGAAGGATATATTTCACCGATTATCGAGTAGACAATCCGTTCTTTGTGATATTTAGTTGGTTTTTCTTTGTGATATTCAGTTGGTTTTTGTACATTCCTTCCTTTTTTCTTTGTTTTTGTACATTCCTTTCTTTTTACTTTGTGATAATTAGTTTTTCTTATTTCCTGTGACCAAGAAACACAACCAGAATTCTATTAAAGATGTAGGAAGTAGGAAGGTTTTATGATTTAGATTTATTTCCATCTTAGTCTTTTACGTTGTTTCCATGTAGGAAGGTTTTTCTAGTTTTATGTGTATATTTTATCAGATATATTCAGAATAAAACTATTTGAAGCAATAAAAAATATATTTTATATGTGTAATCTTGCTACATGAGTTTTGGAAAAACGGAAAATAACCTTATATTGTGCAGTTGGCTTCGACAGCTGAAACAAAATAAGACCATGGCCACAACCTTTTCTTACTCCACAAGCGTTGTCCATTTTTGTTATCCGATTCAGAAATGTTGGCTTCGACAGCTGAAACAAAATAAGACCATGGCCACAGCCTTCTCTTACTCCACCAGCGTTGTCCATTTTCGTTATCCGATTCAGAAAGCCACTGGTGAGCTTTATTACTCTATGTTTCATTCAGAAGTTGTCTGAAACATCACCAAACCTTTTAATTTTAGTGCTGGCAAATCCGGTATTGGCAAATTCAGAAAACAACTGGTGAGCACTCTCATTCTGCAGCAAATCCTGTATTGGTTCATGCAACGATAAAGCTTCTGAAGCCTCTACATATTACAAGAATTGGGGTCCGCGCTTTACACAATGGTTTTAGAAGCGAGATTGACTTTAAGTGCCATCCTCAAAGAGTTCGTAGTTACAGGAAAAAGTTAACTTGTGAGGGTAAAATTCTGAATTTCCTGGAATCTAATAAAGGCGCAAATAATTTGACGACCAACCATATCATGTGTATAGAAAGTCTATGTGTGTAGAAACTCTTCAAATTGTGAATCAGCCCTCGAGGAACAAGATCAATGCCTCAAACAAGCCCATCAAACTCTGCAAAAAGACAAGGATATAATTATATCCGCTCCGAATAGAAATGTCTGTTCATTAACACAAGCCCGCTCGTATATACGCTCACCAGTATAATTACCCTATTGGGCAAAAAAGAATTCGGATATAGCTCTGAGAACTTTCGCAGTTGATGGAGCCGCAGTCAATAGCTGCAGTAGGATCTGCATTGAGGTAAGACATGTTTAAGTGTTCAAGCTGCCTCATATGGTATGGTATCTCTGTAATCTTCAAGCACAGTATTAGCAATACAGTGTAAGATCTCATAAGCGTGGCAGACTTAGAAAAATGCTCTCACTACAGTGACAATAAATGAATATATATATATATATATATAAAAGGAGATCTTACTTCCTCTAATCCTAAAGATGTTACTGCAGTCTCGGCATGTCTACAGATTTGGGTGTAGGATCTCCGTGACTAGGTGCAGTCATGAATGAAGCAGAGATTCATATTCTAGAAGACAGTCTAGAATGTCTTTCTGGGAGGTGTGAAATCTAAGATGAGGTATAGTAACCTGTGTTATAATATGGTGAAAACCTCAGTCAAGGATTACAAGAAGTGTTATAGTCCATGTAGGATGAAAGAAGGGAAGTGCAGATGGGATTATTTTTATGAGAAATTTTTCTGATTGCGAAATTCTTCAGATATAAGGAGATCTTATTTGGTCTAATCCGAAGGATGTTAATGCAGTTTTCGTATGTCTATAGATTTGGGTGCACTATCTCTGTGACTAGGTGCAGTCATGAATAAAGATGTTAATGCAGTTTGGTATGTCTATAGATTTGGGTGCACGATCTCTGTGACTAGGTGCAGCCATGAATGAAGCAGATATTTATATTTTAGAAGACAGTCTAGAATGTCCTTCTAGGAGGTGTGAAATATGGGGATAGATGTGATGTGATGTGATGTGATCTTTATATTATATAAACATTTTGACTTTGTCAAATAACATAATTATAAAAATAAAAATAAATTACAATTAAGAAAACAAACATTCAAAACAAAACTAAAATAATTATTAATTCACTAATGAAAATATTTATGACTAGTAATTACTAAAATAAGATAGAATTCAAATTTTATACTTATAAACTATCAATTATTAATAATTAAAGTAGGATACATCCATATTAACTTCCTATATAAGAAGTGCCTAGAGGATCAAATTTTTTGAGGTGCAAACCTTTTCTAGAGTGAAAAGGGATTTGATTCTTCTAAACTAGGTAGATCTTGGGTGAAGATTTCTCTAGACTTGCAATCCAAAATTGTTTCTATTTAATACTTGAAAGGTCATATGAAACTAAGGAGTTGACCCATCTTCTTTATGTGGAGCCATTTCATTTTTTGAGAACAAGGCCACCCACATGGCTTTACATGTCTATGCTATGGTCTTTGAATAGACCTTCATCACTTGACCCCTAGATCCTAGTGTGATTCAAGTTAGAGTTTGGATTTTGGCCTTATGGACCTTTTCTCCTTGGATTCATTAGGTCATTTTTACTTGGTGTTCTAATAGAGCTTTCCTCTCCTCTCTAACTAATTTCTTTCAACCCCATAGTGATAGTTTTTACTAGCTACACCCACTTTGGCAAAATGGGGTCTCCAACTTTCTCACACATTTTTGAGGCATCAAATGAGGTTTTGTAGGGGCTAAATGTTTCTATTTTATCATATAAACTTCTCATCATGTTCTACACACACATATATTTCCAACACATAACAAATGAGTCAATTTTAGTCTATATGCAAAAGTTATGCCACTTAGAAGTAGACCTTCTTATTTTCACACCTATAGTTCGGGCCCAAAATCATAAAACCCTAATCATGGCTCAGTAACATGTAACCAAACCTCATGATCCTATGAAGGTGTTGTTTATGTGATTGGAACAACAAGTCACAGATATCAATCACAATGTAAGCCTCCTCATGGCTGAATTGAATAACAAGTTCGAGATATTTGGAGATGGTGGCGGTTCAAATGGAGAGGAAAAACTAGAACACATATCAAAATATTGGGGAGAAACTAAGAACAAGTAGAAGAAAGAACTTGAAAAGGATTAAGTGAACTTGAGTGTTGTAAACCAATCGCAATGTGTGTTTAAAATGAAAGAAAGAGTTGATATCAAGTAGTACGATGATGAGATCAATGCTCTCAAGGTGAACCACTCATTGCACTAACTCGAAGTTTCTTTGAGTGTCCATGAGATCATGAAAGAGAAAAATATCTCATGCACATGACTAAATTAGAGGACCATGAACTCACTTGGCAGGAGATCCACACGAAGACCCTAAGGTTGGAAGGAGAACCTCGAGTTACTAAATGGGAGGATTTCAAAACCCTCTTTAAGTCACATTTTTATCCCATTGGGCACATGGAGGATGAGTGGATCCGATGGCGTTACTTTAGTTAAAATCTAGGAAAAAATGTGGAGTATGACATGAAATTTAGTAAGATAGTTATAAAGTTGGGTATCTCTACAAAGAACCGATATGCACTCCTCAAGTATTTAGCAGGTGTGCACCATTATCTATGCAAGCAAGTGATGTTGTTCAAGCTAAAATAGCTGGACAAGGCTTGTGTACAAGCACAATACCTAGAAAACATTGGCCTCAAGAGAGAAAAATGAAGTGGATCGAAGTAGAACGAGCAACAATATGCTTCTAAGGAGGGGAAAAAACAAAATGGGGTAAAATATAAAAAGATGGCAACCAAAATGCACCAATCAAAATATCCTAGCAAGAACTGCAACCACTCCAACATTTATAGCCATACAAAGGAGAAGTGCTAGAAGTTGAATGAAGAGCTAAACCTAAATAATAAGAAGAAATATAGCAAGAAGAACAATCTCATGGCCATGGATTCGAGCAACCAAGTTGAAATCACCTAAGACGTGGATGAGAAGATCATTCGTACATCAACGCTTAAAGAGGTGAATATGAGTAGCCTTGAGCATCATGAAGAAGAGATAGAAATCACCAAACTCTTTCATATAGAGATACAGGTCAAGAAGACAAAGATTGATTCTTTGTTTGACTCACGATCACATGAAAATCTTATTTCACGAGAGGTGGTCAATAAGTTTTGGTTGGAAGTCTGTGATCATCAAAACCCATATCCATTGGGATGGGTAAATAAGGATGTACAACTCAAGGTAACAAAATAATGTAAAATTAGATTTACCATGACTCTTGAGTATCTTGGTGAAGTGGATTTAGATGTGGTTCTCTTTGATGTATGCGGAGTCGTGTTTGGAAGTCCATACATGTAAATGTGTGATGCAATATTCATGATGAGAGCTAACGAGTACGAGCTCGCCAAAATTTTAACTCGTAGGTGACAAACAAGCCAACAAATTTATTAGTTCCAACACGAAGAATATTTTATTGTTTTTAATAGAAAGTGAGTGTGTAGAGGAGTCAATAAGAGGGGAGGCATCCCTAGAGGGTGTACTATGGAACAAAAGCAAACAATTGTTTGAAATAAAAGCACATTGAGTTCTTTTGACCGCATCAAATTTTATTTGTGAAATTTCATTGGTTTTGTACATTCCTTTTAGATTTTTCTAGTGATTTCCATCTTTAAACTTTACAGTTATTTTAATTATTCGAGAATTTTCATTTTTATGGGTATATTTCAAGTTAGTTTTCTTCCAAGTCTATTGGATATATTATGAGTAATGATTTTCGTTTTCACGAAGGTAATATTTCACGCTATAGCATATATTGAATGATAGGTTTGAGAAGTTCATATCAATGTACTAAATAGATACATTGGATTGTAGGGTCATATGGTATTTTACCATTCAAATGAAACCTATACTTTAGTTCTATGAATAAAAAAGATAACCAAGATTAGACTACTGTGCTCATCCAACAGAGGGATGGTCCCACGGACGGACTAATAATGCCCATATACACGTTATTCGGAGCCTGAAGGCCTATCTTATCATTGCGAGGTGTCAGTGCCACTCATAGCCCATAGGGGGGAAACACTCTCATAGACACTCACTCATAGAACTCTTTTAAGTGCAAGCTGGATGATCTACTTTTGTATGGACTAGTGGTGCTATTGGATCAACAGAATAGATAGAAGCAACTACTGAAGCTTTCACTTGGTCAACTCGAGTTGAGCCTCCTTGCGCATCCTCTCCTTATCAGTCGAGCACCTAAAGGTCCTCTCGTGAGGTTGGATTTCAAATATCGATTCTACTTGCATGGAAAGCAAATATTTTCATTGAGCTCGATACGTCAGAGCACATCCAAATCTAATGTGGAAAATGGAGATTGAGTGAGGTCATCAATAATACTATATTTGTGAGTTTCCTTTTATTTATGGGTTCTGCAAGGTAACGATCCATTCACCATCTTGGAGATAGGTTCAATGGGAGTTCATTGCATGGTAAAAGGTGGCATAGTTGTATTGGTAATGGGTACTAGTTGTATTGGTAATGGGTACTATTGGTATTGAGGGATTATGTTCCAAAGGGGTTCCATAATTACGACTATGGATTTAGAGCAAGGCATATGTTCCTTGCATGTATATGTCACGACTAATGATGTCATGAGAACTTCCCTGTATTTGATTTTGATATTGGGAAGGACAAATCTCATGTTGAGTATCTACTGTTCCTTGATGGGGAAATAGATTTTCCATGATGGAAGGTTTTTGGTTTGCTCCCCCTATACCCTAGCCTCCGTCATGTGTTTCAACTCTAGGATTTGAGGGAAATTATGGGTATAGTGTCTATACACTCCATGAAGTACAAAAGAATGTTTAGTCCATATAATAGAATTCTTATATTCCTTTTCTAGATTATTCATACATTGGTTTCGATTTTGGCTTTAATTGAGGCGATTTCCCTAAGTTGTATAATTTCATAGCAGGGATGGTGAGCGTGTGTTGAAATAGCTTGAGTCGAACAAAGACATCAATGATGTTGTTGAAGGAACACCATAGATGAAATTTCATGATATGGTTGCTGGGATCTTCTCATTATTTTCCTTTCAATTTGGGAATATTCAATGGTAACTTGGTTTGGATAGGTGTCCATTGTTGATTCTATTCAATGGGATCATTAGTAAGCTTCATAAGGTTTGAGGGGTTGAATGAAGTTACAAATGGTATTTTCCATTGTGGGATAAACTTTAAGTGTGGTTTTGATGGGAGTCCCCTACGTGGTAGTGTTGGTAGTGGTAATTTCCATGGTAGCATTGGGGTTACCTCGAGGGGTGGTGATAGGGGTACTTTTAGAGGAACTATATCCTAAAAAAGTTTCACCAAGAATGAATGTCCCCACCAAGATAGTTGGATGTTGTTTCCTATGATGATGTGGTGAGAGAGCAAGATCTCCTCCTGGAAAAGGTGGGAGCTATTTTAGGTACCTACGGTGGTAGGAAAACCTAGGTCCCCTATGGTTCTATAGAAGGTGAAAGAAAGATATTGTGAGGGGATGCTTCTAGAAAACAAAATGTATCATATACATAAGACATAACAAAGAATAAACAGTTAATTTTGCCTTTAACTCTTTTCATGTGTGAAGAAATAAAAGAAAGGCTTGTCACACTTTGCCTATGATGAAAAAATCTTAAAAGACCTGGTGTCCTTCTACTCAACGAGTAATGTAGCCTTGTGAAGGTTTTGTATAAGGGTACTAAGGCCACGTCCTCAAAGTACTTACAATGTTTTTAATAGTTGAAAACCAATCAAGGTGTGAAAGAGGGTTATACGAGGGTACTAGGGACACATCTTGAAATTACTCGCGATACTTCTAACAACCTAATCGGATCGACTCAAGGTGGAAGTTCTCCTACACTTGACTACTAAAATACGTACATCCAATGGGAATGAGAGAATCTTAGTTTATTTGTTGACTTCGAAATGTGTGCCCCTACCAATGAAGCAAAAAAAGCAACACAAGCGTAGGAAAAGGGTACTCTATATTGATTGTTGGTAGTGTAAGAGTTACAAATGAATTTCAAAGACACTTGAAGAGATTTGATTGAGAAATGGCACTCAATATATCTCAACAAGGATTTCCCATTCTCAATCATTTTCACAAGCTCTTGCTTTCTCAAAGAATAAAAGAAAACTCTCTCAAATTCTGTAATTATCCTAGCATTAGTATGCTTGATTTCTCTTGAGAAATTTTGGTAGCATAATAATGCACAATTTCTTCTTACCCCCCTAGATGCACTTTCATTTATAGGATTTTTAACACTCTCTTCCTCTTTAGCTCATCTGTGATCTCATCAATGAGGTTGTTTATATCATAAATAATATGAGAGCTACCATCCTCCTTCCATTAAATATTCTCAACACTTAAGGCTTGAATTATGAGTCTATCATGTGAAGAGATTGATTATATTTCAACAAATATGCCTCCTACAGTGTTGACTAGGATTTCTATGACCCTCACAGTAATCAAAGAAAATTTTTCTAGGATGCAATTAAATCTCTTTGGAGGACCCACAAGGGTTCATTTTTGAAGTCACTTTTAGGAAAACCTTTTTTATTTTTACTTTTTATAATGTTTCTAATTCTAAATGTTGTCTCCACATGTTTCTTACTCATTTTGAGTTCCTATTAATGTGTACAAACAAGTGTACAATTTTCTCATAATAATAGAGGAAAAAAATTATTTTATTATAGTACACTTCTTGCATGCATTTATATAAGTTTAAATACAACAATAATGTTTCCAAAAATTACAAATTAACCATTCAAAAACAACCCTTTCTAATAACAATATTGAAAGCCTTCAGCTTATTCATGTCAAAGAACCTTCTATATTACTCCATAATATGAAGAACCCATGTTAAATAAACTCCTTTTAAATAAGAAAATACTTCACTCTTAAAACAATTTACATCAATCCTTATAAATCTCACATATCATTAACACACATAACTGCGCTTTTAATAAAATATTATGTTCCTTATGTTTTTCACTTCAATTTTATTACATATATCCATTACCCCTTATACCTCCTACACATTTATGGATTTTTCATATTTATACGATAAATACATTACAATTTTATGTGGTGGACTTTAAGATTATAATCACACAAGTTTGCTTTATATTATTAGTGATACCTTCAAAAGTGATTTTTTGAAAAGTGTACATACATTATGGCTTTTTCAAATTTATACCATAAATACTTTACTATTTTATGTCATGTGCATTGATATTATAATCACACCCTTTTGCTTTATACTAGCCTACATCCATGTTAAGCTTAGATATATCAAGCACAGAGAGGGATCAAATCTCTC